>CAEFZY010071046.1:0-18691 GCA_903066815.1 Brachyrhaphis roseni
GTGATAGAAGGCCGACTTTGTAACTGTCTGAATGTGACTCTGAAGGTTCAGGTCAGAGTTCATCACTACTCCCAGGTTTCAGGTCTGATCGCTGGTTTTAGCTGTAATAACTGAAGCTGTGCATTGATTCTTAAGGTCCAAAGATGACTTCAGTTTTGTTTCTATTCAGCTGGAGAAAATTTTGTTAACAATCAATCAGAGCCAAGAGCAGGGTCTTAGTGCTGTCAATCAACCTTATATATATGCTGCTAAATGTGTTAATGGTGGAGAAACAAATTATTATTACAAGAAAACTGTTTCTTATTGGTGGCTACGCTAACTAGCCTGACTATTTGCAAAAGGCTATGCTAGCTGTAGCATCAGGATGGGGATGAGCAGCACCAATCAGATTGTGATTGACAGCACTAAGACCCGCCTCCTGGCTCTGATTCGTTGTTTCTAGTTAGCGCTGAACTTGATTCCCCCCCCCCCCAGATTATCTGTTTGATAACATACTGTCATGGTGACAGTTTCAACAAATATGTTAAAAAAAACACATTTTATTTTATAAGAGTTACATACTTTAACAACTTAAGGTAAATAAATAAATAAATACTGCATCTACAATCAAAATTTTAACTGCTATTATCAGAACAGAGTTTTTGGCCAAAGGTTTTTGCATGGGATAAATTCTTGGTTTTGCTCTGTAATGTTTGAAGAAATGCTCAGTTAAATCATTTTTATCCATGGAAACCTCCCAAACCCTCAGCTGATTCACCTGGAATGTGAACCTTAAAGATGAACTCGTAAGGCTGGCAAGATAAAAACATGCAGAAAAGCTAATTATTGTGTCGCTACTCCTTTATTATCCTTTAAACCGAGCAGAAGGCATCTGGAAAATGTTCACGCGATGAAGAAAGAACGCAACCTGCGACGTAGCTTGACAGTTTTTCCACAAGTTGATGAAATCTCATCCAAGGGTAACCGAAAGTGCTCGATTTCTGCTGAGACCTTGTTTTGTCAAGAACGGCTCATTTTTAAATTCTTGCATGTTTGGCCCCGCTGGTCACATCAAACAACAGATATTCTTTCGGGACTCGGAGGTAATTGACTTCGCCCAGTCTCCACCTGACTTTAATTAACAGCGCGGCACATTCAGCTGCAGATCTGCTGTATACAGGAGTCCTACCGGAGAGTTGGGGTATTAATTAACTCTAAGTACATCTCAGAACAAATCAAAGTGAGTCATTTCCTCCTTGTGTTTAACGGGGATTGTACAACACCTCCTGCAGATGTAATTAATGGAACGAGCTATGAAAAGACGCGGGGTCCTTATTGGGGAAATGCTGACGACAAGGGAAGCTGTTAAGATTTAATTTGGTGTTAACATTTTTTTTTCTACTTCTTGCCAAGATTTTATAACGAGCTAAACTTTGTTTCAAGCCGCCTCCTTCTTTTTAATAGTCATCGACTCCATCCACATGATTTGTTTTTGCTTTTTGGTTCCAATTATTTACAGAAGTGAATTTGATCCAGCATGTTGGGGCTTGATTAGGGCTCTGTCCAAACGAACAAGGATAATTTACTCTGTTTCAACCCCTACATACATACAAGCTGAGTGTTTGGTAAAAATAAGCCAGATTTTAAATGAAACCTCATGTTTTTTAGTGAGCGCATGCAGACTGAACGACCAAGAGGCCCAGTGTGTTACCTATCACAAGTGCTTACTGAAACAGACTTGTTTTCTGTTACGCCTCCAAAGTAAATTGAAGAATACAGAAGAGTATGATGGCCATTGAAAACATGAAAAAGTCAATTCTGATTTTCTTCTCAAAATTATGACTTTAATTTAAATTTTTGAGGTTCTGATATTTCTCAACCTTCAGTAAGAATTCAGACTTTTTGTGAAAAACTCAGAAGTAGTGATTCTTTTCTTCTCCAGTGGCTCTAATCTTCCGTCGAGGACGTCGGATGTAAAAACAATCAAAAATAACCTGGAGCTACAATTATTTGTGCGTTATCCTCCGCCATGCTCAGGATCTTCTTTTTGTTTTGTTTTCTTGTTGTTAATGTCAACCTTATCCTCAGAACATTTTAATTAACTGCCTAAAACTTTTTGATGTCGAATGCAGCATCGTCAATACTGCAATCCATAATTCTGATCAAAAGGTAAATGTTTCAAGCGTTAATTTTGGTTAATTGTGAAGTTTATGGCCCAAAAAGTCCTCAGAAAATTACAAATATTACATGCAACCATGTTTCCCTGAATGTCAGGTTGATTCTTGATGCTCCATATTTCATCTAAGAAAGCAGATGTTGGGATTTTTTGCAGTAGTTGCTGGAAAAATAAATCGGCTTCTCATAAAAGTTGTGAGCAGAGGAGTTGAGGTGTTCTACCATCTGGCAAATGGCCGTCCTGACTTTGGATCTGATGAAAGTGATAGTTATCAACAACTGTTGAAACATCATTTTGGATTTCAAGCATCTTAAATTGCGAGCTCGGCTTCTGGAGCCGCGAAAAGTCACAGACTAGTGCAGCTGAAATGCTGTTTTAGGATTCCTGATCAGGAAACCTCTCGTTCAGAGAGTCCTGCCCATTTAAAGCACTTCAATTGGAAAAATGTTCCCTGATTTCAAAACTTTGGCTGAAGTGCTGCTCGTAATTCCAGTTTCCAGTGTGGCAGCAAAGCGCGGATTCAATCTGTCTGCGGTAAAAGTCCAAAACCGTAAGACAACAGGCTCCGCAACAATCCCACTGGAGACGATTGATTTAGTATTTCAGGAGAAAATCAGATTGTGTTCAACGTTTGAATCATTCGTAATTACAGTGGAATAGTTTACATTTTATTGCATAAATGTACGTATGCACCGTTCAGCTTGTTTGGTTTTGATTTTTAAAATGAATAGAAATCAAATACTGTTGAGTATTATATCATTTTGAAAATTGAGAGGTAAAAACAAAATTATTTTAAGATCCTGCTAGTCAAAATGCCTGACAACAAAATAGTCTAGTGTAACTTCTGGTCTTATGTATTATGTTGTGGGAGTAGTATTTTTTTAATCAATACTAAAGAGTGAATGACTTAAAACAAGCTCAGATATCTTGCTGAAAAGTCAGTTTTGTCTTACTTCAAGTGTACTAAGATACATTTGCAGCAGAAACCAGAAGACAACCACTTGGCAGTGACTGTTTTTGAACAGCTTTAACTGTAAGACTTGATCATGTAAATAAACAGAAAGAAACAGAAATGATCTAAGGTATTGATGATAATCTGATTTATTCAGAGTGCATTCTCATCAGCCCTGTTTGGTTCGCTTCAACTGGACTGAAGTTTTTTTGCCCAGAAATTGTGGTTCGTTTGGGGAGGTGTGAATGTGTAGTTGCGTACCAAAAACCACAAACCTGAGGCCACAGTTTGGTTGAAGTGAAGTCTGGTGCATTTCAAATGCATTATGTGAATGCTCCAAAAACAGGAAGTGGACTTTAGAGCAGGGCATTCTGGGTAAATGCAACCAAAACAAATGTGCATGTTTAGTGTTGTTGGAATAATTGGATTGCCATGACTTGCTAAAGACAGAAGAGAAATCCTACAACCGCTAAAATCTGATGTCATTCCATGTTTGTTTACATTCCACGTAGGAGGAAGTTTCTTCCTGCTGTTTTCATCTGTGGTTCTTGGTGCAGCGCCACCACAGGCGAGGAGGGGAACAGCGTCTTCAAATATTTTGGATCATTTAACACAGTGCATTGTAAAAGCTGAAAATATAACAAATGTAACAATTCTGGACAATCAGGTGTGAAAACACATTTAGATGTAATTATAGTTGCAGAGTGCTAAGCTAGCAGTCGGGCCCCCACACGAAGTTGTGCTTTGGACCCCCAACAACCTTGGTTCGCCCCTGGACGTCATAAATATTCTCTAGTCTAAAAGCATAAACACGTACATTAGTGTGGAGTTTTTCTCACTCCCCTCCGCTGATGCCTGCGCGCGCGCAACGTGCGGAGGCGCCGGCGTGTGCACGCGCGCGTGGAACATGGAATGTCTCGCGCGGAGTCCCGCATGAAGCGTTTAAAGCGGAGATGCGCGGCTTCTCTCTGCCTCTCTTTCTCCACTGACTGCCGAATCTTTCCTGCCTCCTTTTTCTTTTCTTTTTTTCTTGCTCTCCCTCTTTCTTTCTTGTCATTTCGCACCTTGACTCGCTGCCCGGCTGCCTGCAGGCTCCGCGAATAGACTGTTTCCTTCTTGAACCTTTCTCTGCCGGTATTCTTTTTCCTCTCCTCTTGGCCGAGAGGGGAACAACAGTTTGTCACCCCCCCCGGTAGGGAATCATGACCACGGCGAAGGAAGGCAATGCACCGTCGAAAGCGGCTCAACAGCAAGACCAGGTAGAGAGAAGCTCATTTATTTTCCCCCTGCACATTAACCTGCGCAGGTTTTTTATGAGTTCCCACAGCACTGTTGGTAGGATTTATATGTTACTCTTTATGGTCGTTAATTGTAAAATTACCCTGCTTATAATATGCATTTACAGTTGGAGGCAATTTGGAATTGCTGTCTGCAGAGTTGTGCATCACGACTGGATCATTTCCTCACTTTCCTATAAAAATGGTTATTTTGTCATTATCTTTTGCCATGCATTGACGCTTTTTCAGTGACTAATGTATTTCCATCACCTCTCAGCTGAACACGCAAACGATCCCAATCAAGCCAACTTTAATCAGGCTTGCAAAACTGCCACTGACTGTAATGCAGCACATTTTAATTACATCCTAAATATGCTTTTCCTTCAATAGAACTCAATTAACCCGAGTTTCCCTCGCAGGCTGGAGCCTTTTTAACACTGTTGCACGTCTGTGTGATGCGCTGTGGTTCTGTTCTGCTTTCTTCTCATTCCTCATCAGTCTGTCTCTATGGAGCATCTGTTAATGCCCTCTCCACAGGGAAACCTGAGCCTGCAAAACTTAGCCAAATCACACAGGAAATACACTGTTTTCTCTTCATGATCTAGAAAACGAGTTGTGCTTCAAGGTAGAATATCTGAAAAAAAATAAGTTTTTACCACATGCTGACTTGTATTAAATACAGTATTTGCATGTGAAATGAGCCAAAAGGTCAAGTTTGTGCATTCTAATGCGTTACCATGCCTCTCTGCTGATGCACATTCACATAAATCTGTAGGTCAACATGCAAAAATAATGCTTCCAAATTCTGCTCAGCTCTACTGTCATCTGTCAGCTTCGGATGAAATCTGTCACCTGCTTCTCTAACTGTGCAGAACATGTCTAGGAATGACAGAAAAGGTGACAGGGACATTTGGGTTTTTTTATTTATTTATTTGTATTTTTTCTGCTGCCATGTGGGCAGCCCTCCTCTGCTTAGCTGTAGCAGCAAACTGTCAGTCACACCCTCGGAGGAGCTCAGAGATCCAACGATCTGTTCTTGTGTATGCAGCGCACGCCGTCGAGACTTTACAGATCTGGTGATAGACTGGGAATTTGGAAGACGCCGGAGAAGTGGTGAATTTCAAACTTCATTATTTGTCAGAATTAAACCAGAATTGCTGGTTGCAATCTCTTTTTGTTTAAAAGGCACCAGTTTCATCTTGAGCTTAATTTCCAACAAAAAGGAAAAAAATTAAGATATGCCAGAAAATGAAGAAAAATTCCCTCTTGGTTTCCTTTCTTTTCACCAAGCATTTCCATTTTTGTTTAACTCTAAACTAGTAAGGCGATCAAGACAAAATTGGTTAATTTGATAGCTTTTTGATATGGCTCACCACTCAGGGGGGCAAAAACTGTGGAGCGTCACGTCCACTTGATTTAAAAAAATAGATATGTCAGGTGTTGACCATGTTTTCTATTGCTTGGATGTAGGACTGAAACGATTCAGCCCTACCTCGATTATTAAAACTTCTCGAGGAAAATTTATCTGCCTCATAGCTTTGTTAATTTATGTTTTATTATTTAGCACACCTTGTTCCGGCTGGGTTATTTCTTGCGTTGCGCAGCGTCTCATTTCCGCCTAAGTTGCTGACGAAAGCTAAGTGTTAGCAGCGTAACGTCAGCTTGGGAGGATTTTATTGATTGGTGATAATGTCTGGATTTTTGTTGTTTTTCGGGGGACCAATAAGCATGATAAACTGAACACTGCGGGCGGCTGCGCATTAGGTGATTAACATAAGTGTAGCTTTACGACGAACCGGAAAATTTATTTCATATCATCCTGGTCTCAACAAATGGGTGGCGGAGCTCATCGTGGCGGCGCACGACAGATGTGTTCCTGTGTGTGAAGGTGTCTAATGTCGCTAACATAAACACAAGAGCTCTAAATGTCTGGGCAAGGTGAGAGTTCATCTATTAAATTGACTGAAGATGAATTCATAAACGAAAAGCTGGAGTATAGACATTTTCTTTATATAAGTGTATTTGTGAGCCTGCCTCTTTATTACTAAACTGAATATAACTTCAGATTTTTTTATAACTTTTCTTAGAATGTGAGCTGTTATTGTTACAAGTTAATTATCTAAACTACAGAAAAGTTATTGTTAGTGAGTCTCAAATGTAAAAAATTGGACAGTTGTTGATATGCGATAGTAATACTGCTTTTATGATAGATTTACCAATGTTTTACTTTATCTTTTTTTTTTTTTTTATCCGATTACGCCGTTGTCTGATAAGTCTTAAATCAGGTCTGGCAAACTGTGAAATGTTATGGCAATGAAAAGGAAACCAGATCCTACATTTATTATCAATCATTTGTTATTAAAAAGGTAAAATAATAAATGTTCTTTAGGCTAATTGTGAGCTTTAAGGCTAGCCATATTGCGCTGGCTTCACTGATAAATACTCCAACGTTGTAGTTTTAAATATTACATCCTAAACCATCAGTTACAGTCCCGGCGTTGGTTTATTACCCTTTTATGTTGGAAGATATTGGAGGAAAAGCTGAAATTGCCTTTTAAAATAAGCATAAAGTGACCTTTTTCCTAATTACTAGGGAAATTAGGAACCTGGTGGAGCTGCTGCGACAACGGCGGGTCGTTAGTGTAATTGTTGCTTTCTGTGGATTTTTGTGTCAGCATGACCCTGCAACAAAGTGAAAAATTGCCTTAAAGCAACCTTAAGGTTGTAGAAACCACAGATGTCCATTTGCACACATGTCGACACACCGGGATTCGAAAACATCCAGAGACCCGATGATTGCGTGAGGTCTTGTTGATACCGGCTGATTGATGGTGTGCTTTCAGGCCCTGTGGTCCAGTTAGAGGGAACACAGTGAGAGGGCAGCTCTCTGGAGATAGCAGCAGCTCTTCTGTAATCAACAGAGCTCTAACACTCATTAGTAAAACAAGGTGGAGGGTGTGAAGGTGCGAGCGGTGGAGCTGAGGAGGGGTAGGTGATGTATCTGCAGAGGCAAGTCAGTTGAGACCAATTTATTGCAGCTTTTAAAGATCGTAAGACCAAAAGTTTATGCCTCAAATGTCCCCAAACCAACAGACTTGGAATTAAAGTTTGTGCTGCTGATTAAACAATGACTTTCAAAAGTTTTCAACACAATTTCCAAAGGATTTTATTGGGATTTGGATAATAAACCAGTGCAGAGTAAGTTTGGAACGCCACATAAAAACTGAAAAGGTGTGGCACCTATTTGAATGAAATTTAATTTAGTCTAGAAGTTCTTTATTTATCTAAATGTAACTTTTATCATTGAAGTGTCTTCAAAGAGTCGTTGTGAGACAGACAGATCTCCGGTAGCAGTCAGTGTTGCAGTGAGTTTGAAGAAGCCTCTGACTGAAGAGTATGAGGGTTATGCTAACAGCTCAATATCCAGAAAAATTCCACAATAACATGTTCTGGATGACACCAGTTTTCTAAAAGCACTGCTAATCCACCTCATTTGCTTTTGTTACTCAGTAAATAGTCTGGTTGTATGATTCGAAGGGCGGGCAGGAAGAAGTTGGAGTAGGGGATTTGATCCGTACCCATTATGTTAGATGGAAGAGATGGTTTGAACTTCTTTCCTCCAACTTCTCTGGGATTTGGTGTCATAGTTTAGCTGTTATTGTTTGAAAACTGGACATTGTTTTTCACATTTAAGCACCATAGTGACTCCAAAAGTTTGAAAAAAAGCAAGAGCAAAAACCCTTCCAGCTGTACAGCATCCAAAGCCAGAGGGAACAATTGTTCAAAAAGCAAAGCCTCAACCACAACAAAAGTCCACAAAAAGAACAAATCAGGACTAACAGAGCTACTCCAAAACCATATTTCTCAGGTCTTTCAACAGAAAGTAAAGTTTTAGTCTTATATGACCGAAGGACCTTTTTTCCAAATATTCCCAACTTTGCTTGTGACAAACTGTAGATGAGACTTACTGTGGATTTTTGTAAACAATCACTGCATTAAAAGCAGTAAAGAAAACCAAACATTTTGCTTCCGTTTGAATCTTAGACCTTTTCGGATTGGTCTAAAGCAGATAACCCAAATAAAACACGTTGAGGATTGTGGTGAAACATGAAAAGTACTATAAATTACATCAAACGGGGTATATTCTTAATTGTTTTCAACTTCAAGTCCTCTTTGGTTTAAAAGCAGCACTTAATATTCACTTCTGCAGACAAAACACCTCTATCACTCAAGCCAATAATCCGCCTTTTCTCCATTTTTATAGCCGTTTATGTGACTGTAAAACTTTGCAATAGTGGTGAATTGTTAACCGCCTGAAGTTATAAACCTCGATACCATGGAGGAAGAGCTGAAACGTACAATCTGTCTGCTAGAAGTAGAGTTGTGTAGCATTTCACACCAGCAGAAGAGTAAAGGACTTTGGGAGTGTTTGCAGCCAAACCCTCACATCGTGCCATGACGGCAGCTTGAGTAACAGCTGAGGGGAGCAGCCTGTGGGTGTTGCTGAATTAAATGGTCATCTCGGGGGCCAGAGGAAGAGAGCAATGATCGACAGAGCCACAGCCGGGCTTGGACGCAACAACACTCAGACTTTTTTAGGTTTTATTGCTGCCATGAAATACATATATCCTTTGTTAGATTTTATTGCTCTTGCAGCACTTTACTGAGCTCTCAGCTGTCAGGTATTAAGAACTTGCTTTTTTTATACACTCATACCACCTTGCAGCTTTCTTGGCAAAGGCCGACAATGTAAATAAGTTCTGAATACAGTTCAGAATGAGAAAGTGTGAGGTGAATAAAACGAGTCGCAATGTCACTGCAAAAACACAAAATCTTGCCAAGTATTTTAGTCTAGTTTCTTCTGCAAATTTTTTGAAATAAGACAAAACTAATTTACAAGTAACTGGAACGCCACATGAAAACCTAAAAGGTGTGGCACCAATTTGAATTCAATTTAATTTAGACCACAAGTTCTTTATTTATCCCAAATGCTGTCATAACTCAACATCTAGTTTTTGGGCTTCAATTATAACAAGACATTTTTCAAATGTTATATGGAAAATAATCTGATTAACCCCAACCAATCCAAACAACCAAGGGTTTCCCCCAGTAGATTATAAGCCTGGCGGGCCACCAGGCTTTACCTGTGCCCCCACCAGGCTGAGGATTGTTTATTTGAATTCATTTTAATATTTGCTCTTTTTTAAGACTTTATAGTTGGTGTGCAGGTATTAATCTTCCAATAATACATAATTATCAGGTGATATTTTCAAATTTCCTGTAAACTTTAAACATTTTTAACAAAAAAAAAAATGCCGGCCATCCAGCGGCCTACCACCGGGTTTAGAAAATTTTCTGGAGGAAACCTTGCAACCATGTTAAAAGATGCATTCTGTGGTTTGGAAAATATGTTTAAAGTGGGTAAAATTATTGGCAACAAGGGGAGAAAACATCTAAGAGAATTACAGAAACCAGTTAAATTGAGAAGTTTATTAAAAACTGGAAGCAAAATGGGGAACTATCATTTTTTTAGGAAGAAATGTTGATTTTAAAATTTTTCTAAAAATTTTGCTAAAACCTCCTTTTTCTTGTGGACCCAGTATTACAAATATTAAATTGTACTTTTGTCAAATAATGATTAGACTATGTTGAACTGAAATTAAATTGGTCAATTCAAAAACAGTTACTAAGTGAGCGAGACGTGAATAAACGGGTTTTCACAAACGTTCATCTGATTTCCACTGAACTGACAACTGTTGAATTAAAGGTTTTGTTGTGTTAAATAAAATTGACATAATGTAGATTTTTCAGGATTTGATCTGCAGAAAAAGGAGAAATCGGCCAACTGTATCTGATTTTATTCCTTCAAAAATGATAAACTGCATAGAAACCTTAACCAACACACACGCAAAGACCCGAGTTATGTTTTTAAATTGATCATATCTGAGTTACACTGTACATGAATACATGGTAACTGGATATTGGACTTTACTGAGTTCATTTTTTTTTTGTCCATTAGTGAAAATGTTCTGTCAAACCAGAAGTCAGGGTGACCCGGTAGAGTACGAGGCGACCACACACGGAGAGATGTCCTCTATAGATTAGATTGTTGTGAAAGATTTTCCATCCGAACTCCCTGTAGCAACGGTTCGTAGCGAAATAAAAAAGCATGCAAGAAAGTTTTTGCATTTTACTGGAGTTTGAGTTTCTTGTGAAGTGCCAAATTAAGAGAAAAGTCACCTCAGGGCACATTAAGTTGAAAGTAAACAAACCAATTAAAGTCCAATCAGAAAAGTCTTATTCCCACCAATTAAAATGCAGTTACACATTTAACTATAATTGAGTCAACTTAAATAAATGAAGCTCTCAAATTACAATTAAACCCAAGAAAAAGTACAGTCAGGACATTAATATTTATATAAAACCAGATCATTAACACTTGTCTAAGCAATGCAGGAGGAAAAGTCCTGCAGAAACGGATTAAAGGAGGTTTATCTAACTGTTCCAATCAATTGGAGTGATAAAGGAGCAGATGGAGGTGTAAAGTAACACGAAAACACTCGACTTGGAACACCTGTGGAGAAAAACATAAAGTTCTGAGAGAGAAATGAAGCTGCTGGATGAAAAACCTTGTGCATCAAGCAGGGTGACCTTTAACCACACATTTGGTCTGTTAAGCGTACAGTATCTGCAATTAAGACCGTATTTCATTCGGTTTTGTATATTGAAATTACTTAATATATACAGGAAGTTGAAGCAAACACTTGACAAACTGCAGTAAGTTGGAAGAATGTCAGGCCAGAGTTACTACAATGCCCCAAAGTAATTAAAAACACTTTGGTGACTCAGTGTGTCTGTCCTGATGCAGGGATTTATGCAAAAAAAACCCAAACAAACAAGGTTTTAATTTTACATTTAAAAGCCTAGAGGGCATGCAAAACCCTATTTGTAAGCTCTGTTCTTGCCTTAATAACCTGATTCACTTCATTTAACTCAGAAAATCCCATTCAAGAACTTCTCGATTGACAAATGACAGCATTGCTTCCTACGCATCACTTTTTACGACTCAACATATGTCTGTCAAAGTCGTATGCAACCAGAAACCTGCGATGGACTGTTGCATGCACACCATGGTGGGTAGATAGCTGGTCTTTGTAGAAACAAATGCTGTGGAAGCTGTTCCCAGTGAAGGGAGATGCTAATCCTTTTTCACTTTAGTGTGCATGTGTGACCATGTTTACAGGGCAAAGAGGCACATCGGTTGCCTATTTTCTCCTCTGTCACTTTTAGCTTCTTTGGTAAAGTCATGAGACTGTCCAACTAAATATTTCATTTGCTAGAAAATGAAGTTTAATGGCATTACAAATGCATTAATCAACAATTATTTCACTAAAAACAGTCCTTGGCAATGTGGACAGCAGGACTGGAGAACAAATCAACATTAAAATATATTGCGATATACATGCGAACAATATCCAAAGATAACATATTAAATATGTAGGATATTCACTGAATTCAGAGCCAGAACCGCACAGCATTCTGGGAGATGTAGGCACAGGAAAGGCTTTCGTCGCTCAACTTCTCACTGCTAGCTAAGCTAGGTTGGTGGTAGAATCAACTAACTCACTCACTCTTTGGTTACCTAGCAACTCACTCACTCTTTGGTTACCTAGCAACAGCCTGTTGAGGAACATAAAAAATAAAAAAAAAATAATGCCGTGGAGTGAAAACTGTGGATTAAACGGGAAAGATCAAGTCACAAATTTGGCAGTTCAGATATTTAAAACAAATCAATAATTATTGATATCCACTGATATGAAATGCTTATGTCGTGATCAATTTTTCAGCCATGTTGTCTTGTCATTGATATTGTGATGATATTGTCTAGCTCCACAAATACATTTGTACTTGGAATTTATTTATGATGATGAAAAAGTAAAAAATATTTAGAACCGGACCAATGACGGTGTCATCTGCACACTTCAGGTGTTTCATAGCTGGACGTAGGCATTTGTGTACAGAGAAGAGTAGTAGGGTGAGAACACACCCCTGGGGGACACCGGTGCTGATTGCTGTTGTTCAGGAGACGACGCCGGTCAGTCAGGAAGCTGGTGGAGGTAAAAGTTGCGTCACAACCCTTACCAGATTGATGGGCAGCAACAGTTGCTTCTCTAAGGTCGATCTTGATCTCTTTCCACCTTTGTGTTTTAACACAAAGCACCTGTATGCTTCAGAAACTTCTGCCTTCACCGACTTGGTCCGAATTGCTGATGATTGGATAATCAAGTGAATCTGATTAGCCGCACCTTGCTGCTCCCCTTCCGGCTTTAATCATGTGGAAGCAGCGAATGTGTACCGAGTTTTCCCATGACTGTATATTTGAGATTCTGCTAAACCTCTCACTGAATATTCCCAGCTAATCTTCAATCTGTGCTTTGTTTGCCTTTCAAGCTCAGGCTGATTCACTCGAGCACATCTCTCTGATGAAATACACAGAATTCATTTGAAACCGCACATCTGATTGGCCACATCAGACTGATTGTGTTTCGTTTTTATTACATCAGTCAGCGAAGGGAAGGAGGGGTGGACAAAACAGATTAGCACAACTATTCGCTTTGGAAATCTCAATAGATAATGCACCAATTGCTCGTGTTTGGCGAGCGCCCTTGACTGATAAGAGGGGATGGAAGATGGATTTAGAGGAGGATTGGATGCCCCTAATGTTTGTGCCGTAGTTCATGCTGAGGGCAATTATGAACAATTGAGCCGTGATGTTGGGGCCTGAAGTGGAGATTAGAGGCGAGATTGCTAGACGGCCACCTCGGCGATCCATCATGATTGTTGTCAGGATTCAAATGTTCTTTGCAGAGACGGCTTATGAGACGCGAGGGGTGCCTTAATTTTCCAATAAATATTCAGCGTTCGCCAAAACGGTCGAACTAAATGTCACGACAATCCTCTACCTCGTTAATAGTGGATGTTGCGGTCAGGTGGGCTGTGTATGTTGGACGTTTTCTGGAAAGAGAGTTCCCAAATATGTGTAAAACTATCTTGTTAAGGAAAAGGTCAGCAATGTTGTCAGGCTGGAGGCTGTGGCTTCAGTGCAAAACATGCATGTATATTCCACCGAATACTGGAACTGTCAATACTGAGCAATGGATTTTCAACTTATAAGTCCTAAGAGTTTATTTTTAGGAGATATATAACAATAATTAGGACCATACGAAGAAAAAAATACAATAAAATTATGAGAATGAAGTCGCAATATTACGAGAATTAAAAGTAAATGCTTTCGATGAAGTATCAGGGCCATACTGCAAAAAAATTTAAATTATGACGACGGTCATAATATTACGAGAATAACGTCGTAAAAATTAAAAAAATTAAGTCGTAATAAAATAAATTTATTCTCATAATACTACAACTTTATTTTTGCCTTATTCAGACTTTTTTTGGTACTATTACAACTTTATTATTGTAATTTAATTTTTTATTTCTGGAGGTCGATGTACACGTTTATTGTACTCTTTCTAGCTACATATAACGGATGAAATCATTGATTGTCAATCGATAAATGAGATTCAATTTGTATCTGATCAAATTAATCATCTTCAGACTATTGCTTAATATTCATGTGCATTAGATATACCAAACGTTGGTGAGTGGGTGTGGAGAAACGTTTGCATTCTCGTCCACCTTTTGCTTGTTTATCTGTTCCTCGCCTCAGTCCGTGAGCTTGTGTTTTCTGGCCTTATCGACCGGCTGTAATTAGGGGCCCAGAGCTGCGGAGCAAGGAGGCGATCAGGAGCCGCCATGTTCCGCCGAGGCTCTAATTGATACGCCGGGCATATCCAGGTCCTGCTGTCTGCCACCCCGCACCACCCGCCACCTCCCAGCCCCCCTCGGGTCCCTCTTGTTGTCTGTGCGCCACCTCCACGTCTGCGACAAACGTTCAAAAGAGCGAGTGCTAGTCACAAACGATAAGCAGGTAATTGCCTGTGGGCCGGGATGCAAATTAGGCGAAGCTTGTGCTCCGGCTTCATTGGTCACGCTGCCAGGGGTTATTTGTGGCGCTGTTGGAGGAGCTATGATGGCTTAAAGTGATGCACACTTTTGCAACAAACTAGGACTGTCATTAAATTTGTCTTCTTCAAGCTTCGATTGCAAATTTGAAATACTTTTCTCTCGCTTTATCATCGAACCTCATTTGCAGAGTTGTTATAGGAAAACTGCAGAACAACAAATTCGTCCTTTGTTTTCTGATTTCTCATAATTGCTTCATGAAGCAGCACAGAGAGCCACTCGATAGCCTGCAGTGGCCTGAAGGCTGTGACCAGGACTTGGCATCCCCGCCAGGGCACAAATCTGGAGGAATGAGCTTTCTTTTCAGAGTCCTCCAACCACTGTTCCTGCTGACATTTAACGCTTCAAAGCTTTGGTGTTATTGTTATGGCTGCAGTGAGTCTCCTGTGAGGAATACTGATATCCTTTCAAATTGACCAGCTCGAGAACTTTAATGTGACAGCCCATCACATTATGGTGAAAGGAGCGTGAAAGTGAGGGAGGGGTCGCGACTTGATGCAGTATCATCTTTGGCGAGTTGAAAAGCGTGCATCTGTGTAATCTGACAGTCGCGTTGTCCGCTTGCCTCCCCTGAGTGCCGATCAGCTGGCGCGCATCCCGCGCCGCTGCCTCCTCATGCTTTCAAACATGGTCAGAGGCGACGATGTCAGACCCCCGCTGATTTCCCATGGTCAAAATATTGGCAGCTATTGCGTGTCTCTTCAGTGGTGCTTAGTGTCCGTGCATGAAAGACCGACTTTCATCATGACATTTGCTGGGCCCGCTCCAAAAGCCCAGCGGTCGCCTGGTTTCTATGGCGATGTGTCTGAAAAAGGTTTTTGCAAAAAGAAAACACAGATTTGAATAAGAGTTTAGGCACGAGATGTCTGAAATTCTTTGTGCAAGAATATCAGTTTTACGGTTTAATAATAATAAAAAAAGCACAATAGTTTATAGTTTCAGTCATTTAATTTTAAAACAGAATTCAAGTTAAAGTATTGCAGTAATTTGAGGATAACCTGTGCTCATGTATGGACATTTATTATTTCGTTATCATAAAAAATTTCTTTTGAAGAGAATTTGGATTTATGGTGGTAATAAATGATGTTTGAATTTTCAAAATTATTTGGAATGTTTTGTCCACTGTTTGTTTTATGAGTGGCAATAAATTCCAAATGATTGAATTATTATTGATAAAAATCACTTTTTTCTGTGAGTGGTGTTTTTAAGAAAGACTATTTAAAATTAGGAATGTCTTTTAAGACGAGTATTAGTGTTTGTGGAGCTTTGATGGCAGCGACATACAGACACAGGCATACAGCTATCTACATAAGACTGCGAAAGGTCATAAATATTTACTGTCACTCTTACAGCTAACAGATTAAATGCCAGATAGATAGATAGATAGATAGATAGATAGATAGATAGATGGATGTGTGCAGAGATTTAAGTAAAACATGATTACTTTCCCTGAGAGCTCTAAGCTAGAAGTGGTTGTTAGCTTAGCGGTTGAACGCTCTAAGCTAGAAGTGGTTGCTAGCTTAGAGGTTGACGCTCTAAGCTAGAAGTGGTTGCTAGCTTAGAGGTTGACGCTCTAAGCTAGAAGTGGTTGCTAGCTTAGCGGTTGAACGCTCTAAGCTAGAAGTGGTTGCTAGCTTAGCGGTTGAACGCTCTAAGCTAGAAGTGGCTGCTAGCTTAGCGGTTGAACGCTCTAAGCTAGAAGTGGTTGCTAGCTTAGAGGTTGACGCTCTAAGCTAGAAGTGGTTGCTAGCTTAGAGGTTTACGCTCTAAGCTAGAAGTGGTTGCTAGCTTAGCGGTTGAACGCTCTAAGCTAGAAGTGGCTGCTAGCTTAGCGGTTGAACGCTCTAAGCTAGAAGTGGCTGCTAGCTTAGAGGTTTACGCTCTAAGCTAGAAGTGGTTGCTAGCTTAGCGGTTGAACGCTCTAAGCTAGAAGTGGCTGCTAGCTTAGAGGTTGACGCTCTAAGCTAGAAGTGGTTGCTAGCTTAGAGGTTGAACGCTCTAAGCTAGAAATGCTAATTCAAGCTTGTAACTATTAGGCAGCAATGTGCTTACAGTTGTTTTATTTTTGTTTATTTTTTTAACACTGAGTTATATGAAGGCACTGTCATGAATGTTTTGTAAGTGTCCTTTCTTACCTTAGATTTTTTTGAGCATAAAGTTTCTGTTAAGCTAAGCTGCTGGGTCTATTATTTACAAAAAAGGAGAAGAAACCGAACGGCCTCAATAACTTTCTGCTTTTAATGTTTGCATGTATAATCATAATAACTGTTAACAATATGATAAATTATATTGTGTAGGTAATACAAACCTACTTCAGGTAGTAATCTGTGTTTATTTTAACAACAGACATGCTAACTATTACATGTTATTATTAAAGTGTGATTCTAATAACATAATTTTACTGAAGTGCTGGTAAATCTTGTAATATTCCAGGCAAAGCAACCAGTGTTTGCAGCAGGATTAATCATGATAACTCCAAATTCCCATCATGAGATTTTTTTTCATGCCCACCCCTAGTCTGTGCCACATATTTGAAAAGCTTTTCGAATAGATTCATCCCGTGCAATTAAGCTCAGTGATACATAATTACAAAATGAATGTTTTGTGCACTCTATCGTTTCTTTATTTATAACACAGGGTTGTTTTCTTTGCAGAAAAATCTAGGTCCTGTAATCACTCTAATAAGATTTGGCATGCAGTTTTATTGCATAGTCAGACTGACTTCCTCTATTATTTTCAGTGGCGTTAAGCCAATGTGCTTAAAAGTCCACACAGCTTCTAGTTTAACATGCTGGAATAGATTTTGCCTGCCTTGTGGCCATGTTTGTTTGCTCTGAGTTGCAATATATTCTGTGCCAACTTATTTCAGAAGGACTAAAGAAGGAAAGTTCTGAATTATTTAATGAATTTTTTGACTCTTTGGATTTTAAAACTTGCACTCAACAAACTGAATGTATGCTTCCAAGTTTGTGACACAGGTGTGAAGCCTGGAAACCAGCAAAACAAGACAGGGACAGGAACAAAGATGAGGACGTTCTGGTAGACGTCAGTTAGCTGATTTTAATGTTTCTTGGCAGATTGGACGAATTAATCCCATCTGACAGGGTTTGGAAAGCAACAAAACACTTAAAAACAAACTGTCAAATCTTCCAAACATGGCTTCGTATTGAATTTAAATTCCTCCAAACTTTGGTTTGTTCTTTTTCCAACACTTCCTATTTGTTTTTTTCCCTGAGATAAGGATTGGGAAATGAGGTTAGGTCAAAAATGTCAGCTGAATAAATGGACATAACATAATAGTTTACTTTATTTGTTTGAAGAAACAAAGTATCACTAAAATACTTAAACATATAAGCTTCTTATGACATCAGTGACTGAAGTTTAGGTTTTCCTCTCAGTTCATAGACTTATCCTCAGAAATTTTACTCGAATATTACAAAAATCTCTGGTTTTCATATGTTGATGCGCTTGGAATATAATGTCAATTAATTGGTTTATTTTTGTTATGAGTGGTGTGGTTGCTATTTTACTAAATTATCATATTTTGGCAGCCAAAATTGGAATCAAGTTGATGTGCATAAATGAGGAATTTGACATGAGGGACGCAAACTCCAAGAAGAAAAACGAATTCAACAGGAAATGCTGCAAATGAAAATTGCTGTAAATACAGAAAAAAGAACCAAAGCAAAACAAATACAAACTGAAAATGCAGCAATCACAGATAAATGTTGTAACTAGAGAAAATGGAAGCAAAAGGGGAAAAAATGCTTCAAAAAGCAAAAATAACAGCAGCAAAAAATGCTGCAAACTTGCTCCACAGAACTGAAGTACTCCACACCACTAGGGGGAGCCAACCACCAAATCATATGAGACCAGATCGCCAGAACATGTCCAGAAGAAAAGGTGTTTTATAATTCATATCTTTTTCAAGATATGAAACAGTCTTTTAGAACAACAGCAAATTTTATGTAATTCTCAGATATTTTACTAAAATATTCGAAAAATTCAGATTTTTATTATTTGGAGCGTTTACAATTGTAATATAATGACAAATAATTTATGTTTTGTTTACTATCCTGCTCTGTAGAAAATGAACTGAACCCCATTGAAAACCTGGTTATTCCACTGAATATTGATTTCTGAACTCTTCCTGAGTTAAAATATTAGTATTGTTGTTTCTATGTGAATATGAACTTGATTTCTTTGCATTACTTGAAGCTTTTT
>CAEFZY010071048.1:0-16924 GCA_903066815.1 Brachyrhaphis roseni
GCTGAACCTTGCCTGCCTCCAGTCAACTGAATATTGGATTTTCCTTGCCTGAGACCATCCTGTGCCTGACCCTGGACCGTTTTGACTACTGAGCCTCTGGTTGGTGGATATTTGTCTCCTGAGACCCCAAACCTTCCTATTGTCCACTCACCCAACCCCCCCAAGGCAGGCATCTCGGCCCCTATGGATTCCCCATTCCTGACCCACCAGTGTGACCACACCATGTGGAACCCCTTCAACACCATCTCATTATTTCTAATAAAACATGTGATAATCTATCACTTGTCTTTGCTATGTATTGGGTTCTGGTTGAATATAAAGGTTACATTCTCTATGAAATTAAGAATACATTTTACATTTAATGTTGTTGGAGCTCTTATAGTGATGCATGAAAATGTTGAAGTGAAGTTTTTGATGTTGTTGCTTTAAGCTCATCTCCTGAGGCAATGTGAAGAGAAAAAAAAATGAACAGACTCATCATTGCACACAGCCAGTCTTCCCCTCCCACGTACTGGCTGTTTCCTTTGTGGTTCGCCACATTCATCAAACTAGCAGCTCCTCCTTTGGAAACAAAAAAAAAATCATTACCTGGTGAAGAACAGTTATGATTACCGCACACTGAACGTGGTGCAGGGGACGTCAACTCTTTTTTTAACGACTCTGCGTTACAGCACATATTCATATGAAACATTAGGGAGTGGATGCAGTATTATGCAGATGGGTTTGCAGGAGCAAGACTATGACACACACCAGACCTCCATTACTGGGCAATTCAGCCTGCTGGCACAGTTTTGGCTCGCCGTACTGGCATTCTGTACATCAGTGAATAATTAATATATGCAGGTCATAAAACATTTAAAGCTTCAGATGTTCATTTGGAGGGACCTTTTTGTTTTTAAATCTGGTATTGGTTGTTTTATACCAATTGCTTTTATTTGTTCAGTGGATTAGTGAAAGAATCAAGGGCCTTAATCTGTTTGTACATGCATCTCTGTGGACATGCTTTTACACTTCTACATGGACTTTTTAAGGATTAGAAACCTTTTATAATTCATGGAGTTTCAACAAAGCTTGGAGGAATTATTGTCTCACCCTCTGGTACCACTATCAATAGAGTCTCTCTCGAAGAGCCCATTTTTAGCTTTCCTACTATTTAGAAGAAGATATGAGTTATTTTTCCCCAATAAATGTGCAGACTTAAAGCTTCATATAGAGATTATAGGATTATTCAATAAGCATGGAATTTCAATTACTTTCAACTCAACAATCTCATCATTTAAGTGTGAGGTAGATAAAAAAGGTGACTGCTGATAAAAGTTAGTAATCATGGTGAAATTCTGGAGATTACACAGCTATATTGGATTTTTCATGTTGTTTTTATCCCAGGAAGGTGAGTTTCTGGCTGAAGGTGAAGCTTTATTATCATGTTTTAATATCTAGTGATGATGCATACAAGGTGATATTTTCAGATTAATTAATAAACTCAAAAGTTTTTAAAAATTTTATAGGACATGTTTGTGGGGAAAAAGTAGTGCTAAAAAATGGTGTTTCGCTGGGTTATTTTTTAATCACCGTGCTATGGTTAGGGACAAAAGTTGGTTAGTTTGAGCATAATTATGACCCAGTTTGTTGACGACCAGAAAGAGCCTCATCTTCGTTCACAGGCTGCCATTTTGAAATAAACACCCTGATTTGATTTCACTGAGCCTCATCTACAGGACGGTAAAATTATGTTCATTTAAAACTTTTAATGTCATTGGGTTGTGTTCATGACTTTACTATACACAAGAGACCATCACTCTCTTGTGTATATGTGACGAGGTTCTATTATGACTTGGACAACCACAAATGACAGGCCAAGGCCGGAGACCACTTTAGTGAAATTCATCAAGCTTTTCTTCAGGTGAACAAAGATGGCAGGTGCAGAATATATACAAAGGACATCCAAGGCAAGTTAAAATCACACAAACAGCAGTACCTTCAATGTAAGAGTCCATTACCTTCAGCATGACTTCTCAGGAGTCTAGCCACAGACTGACTTCCTGTGGTGCAGAGCCCTGCTTTTAAAGCCACAGGCTCCGCCCACAGAAAGTCCAAACAACCAAAAAAAAAAAAAAACAACTGAGCAATTACTTCTAACTCAAATAAACTCTTAAAGTATACAAAATAATGAGAGAAAAAATAAATAAAATTGTAATCAAAAATACAACACTCAATTTAATAGAAAACACTCAGTACGTTCTGATGACATCACTACATCATCATGTGACTCTCCAGTAACAACCCTGCTTAAAAATAGAGCCGGGAAAATGTTTGAAGCAGAAAATAAGAGGTTAGCGGTTGTGCATATGTTTTTGTGTATGAGTGTGCTCGCATGCTAACACGGACTCTATCATTAAGTCCCAGCTCGTGACGGCTCCTCCGTCACAGTATATGAGAGTGATGGTCTCTCATATACACCTGCAATCAAACAAAAGACAGATAATTGTCCGTCGCTAAAGAGTTCAACAAAATGCCATCTTTGAGATGCAAATACATGGAATATACTCATCAGTTTGTGTATCATCACCATTTGAACTTACAGATTAAAACCTATTTGGTCTCTACAGAGCAAACACAATTCCACAAGTTCCTTCCTCCTCCTACCTCTCAGCTGTTGTTTGTGCAGCTTTTCACTCAGATTCCTCATGCCAATTAGAACTCTGGTTTCCAGCTGTACTAAAAGGACTCGTCAGCACACTCTGCTGCCATCTTTTGGATAAAATGAAATGCTGCACTTAGTCTGCACAATATTAAGGCTTTCAGGTAGAGAAGCACAAAACTTAACTATTTTCTTTTGGTGTCTTTTATAAACACTAACCAAAAGTAAAATTTTTATACACTGCTCTGATTGGTCAAACCCAAATAGTTCACCTTCTGTCAGACAATTACATTCTTCAGTTTAACATTGTACTTGAATAATTTCCAGAGAAGCAAACAACTTTAATAAAACATGTATTTATGCATATACATATAAATATGCATCCAGAAAGTATTCAAAAAATCCAATGTGATATGTAAATCAGAAATTTTGGGTTTCTATTTTTAGTAAATTGGCATGACAATGAAATAGTCATAGTGAGGTGTTTGTGTGTAGAGTTTTGTGGAAAGAGATTAATTTCATACAATTTGGAATAAAGCTGTAACATATAATGTGAAAAAAGTGAATACCTTCCAGATGCAGTGCGTGTATATATAACAAAATTGTTCCTCTTTGTAGTCATAAATGTAAAGTGAGTGTTTCCCTTCATGCCATGACCTCTGAATTTGGGTTTATTGTTTGATAAATGTATTGACTTAGTCTGCAGGGACACAGTTTACATCACTCACCAAATATAAACCTTCTGCCAATGTAGGAAGTCACTGGACTGCCAGAAATTTATTAAAAGTCCGCTGCAAACCCCCCCCCCCTCCACCCCCAGTCAATATGGAGTTATTTCCTCCATGCCAGTTCCCAGCAGGCCAGAGAGAATTTCCAGCGCATGTGATTTCGCACGGTTCATTTTTAAAGGATTTTTTCAGCACTAGTGGCATTTTTTTATAGTAATCAGATAGGAAGGGGAGGAGGTGTAGACATGCAGCAAATTCACCGAACACGGGAATCAAACTCGGTACGGGGTCGTGGTCTGCAACCTCTTTTTTACGGAACGCTCGCCGCCACACGCCCTTCATTTTTCAGCGTGCATGTGTCCACCTCACACCGATGGGGAACTGGTAGTGAACAGTCTCCACTGTGACTGAGCGACTTTAAACAGAATGTCTATCCTATCTTCTTCTTTTGGAGTCCCAACACTTCATTTCATTTGAAACATTCCAGGTGACGGACACTAACACCCTGTCATGCGCACGTGGGTACAACGGGCAGTGAAACGCGCTGCTTGAGTCAGTGTCATTTGCTTCACCACAAAGGATGACTCTGTAAATAATTCACTCTGGATGTTATTTATTATGGATGTCTGACGATCTTGGCACGAATGAATAATTGAGGCCTGGTGGAGGCGTGATTGAGCTCATTAACATAGAGAATTGCCTTTTATGTTTGATTTGAGGAACAAAGATTAGTCCTCGAAATGGACTTGGAGAGCTGTAATTATCTTCTTATCAACGCGTCCTCTACATGCCTTGAATCTCTCAAGGCTTTTCTTTGCCATCTTCTAAATGTTACTTTTGCTTTTGCAGAAGCTTTTTCAAAAGGTGGATAAATGAAGATGCTGTTTTTGTAGGTAGATTTTCTAAAGATAAAGAGTCTGTCAAAGTCACTAATTTACATCAAAGTTTTATAAAGACAGGCGTAAAGTTCACATTTAGCACTCTACACGTGTCCGTCTTCCTAATGTAAATATATCCCCATCCATGACTTCACACTAAATATTCTGTTTGAAGGGTTTTCTGAACCATGTCCCAAAGAAGGCACTGTAGGCTTTAGAAACGTGGATTCTGGTAATATGAACTCCACTTCTACCCTCTGGTTACAAATAAAGGATGTAAAATGCATTTTGAAATTAATATTTTAGAAGTCTGTGGAAAAGAAGAACCAGCCAGTCAGAATGCTGACTGGAATTAATCAATTTTATCCTGATCAGATCTGACTGGAGATCAGCTAGTCAGAAATATGTCCACCTATTTGTGGATTTTCTTTGCAGTAGAGCATATCTAAATTATTCCAAAGAAAATCCAGTTGGGAAGCTGAAACACCTTGGAGAAATCCTAGTTCATCTCTGTTGGCTGAAGTTTGCAAATTAGCCAATCTAGGATAATAATTTCTAAAACCCAATTTTAAAGTGACCATGTTGACTAAATGATACGTCAGAAAAATAGCTTTAGTCCTAAACAGGAATTCTCAGCTTCCTTAGTAGGTTGAGAGAAGAGGTCTTTCTCCTTCCCTATACCTTACATACTAATCACATTTGCCTGAGGGGGGTTGCTTATTTGTGTGCTGTGTACTAAGCATCAATTAGCTATACCTTAGTTGTTCTGGCTAAAGCACTTGACTCAAAATGAAGTCCACATGTAGTTTTTAATGTTATTCAGCTTTTAAGTGTGGATGCTCTGTTTGTTGCAGGAAGATGGGAAACACTGAGGCTGATAAAAGCATTTGACAAATGTCAGTTCTCAGAATCCATCAGTCTGGAACTGACATCTGTCCAAAATCTATCCAAGACAGGATAGATTTTTTTTGGACTCTTATAAGGGATAATACTTGAAAACAGAAGTATATCGAAAATAATCGCGGGAAGCTTCACCTTCTAGTGGTGGCTGTCAACCAGGTGCCACTTATGTGGGCTTTGTAGTTCAATTAAGAAGGGACCTGATATAGCATTTGTTTTGTTTAGTTGCCCACATGCCTGTAAAAACTAACCTAATATAACAGAAAGTTAAAATTAACAAAACATCTCCCATCATGAGTTGTGTTTTCTGTCGGTCTACTTTTTCTTTACGTCCGCCACCTGGGCGTAATTGCCTCAGCTGTTTCTTTGTTTAGTGATTGTGTTTTGTTTCTCTAGGTATTTAAGTTCACCTGTTGCCCCTAGTGAGGGTGGGATCATTATTTAGCTTGCTGCTCTCTCAGTAAGACTGACAATACACGTTGGAAGGTGCCAATGTTTCTTTGTAAATAAAGCTGTTTCTTCTGGAAACGGAGCTGACGTCTGGTGTCACCTGCTTCACCAATGGGGTATCCTGACACCCCTGCAAAAAAATTATTTTGTCATGTACTGACAAAATGATCTTGTTTGAAGCAAGCAAGGTTGTGCTTGCTTCAAAGGTAGCAAGCATAACATTTGAAAAATATTGATCATATCAACTATGTAGCCTTTCTCTGGTCTTCTTTCTCATCTTATCGTGCTTGTGTATGAAAGTTGTAAAGTTTGGAGATATGAAGATGAATCAAATAAAGGTCTTACAAATCACAAACTAGGTTTTAAATATTCAGCTTTTAGTGAAGAATTTAGTCCATGTTTGAAAAGTCGGAGTATTGAAGTCATAAAATTAGAGCTAATTAGAGATGCTCAAAGTTTTCATCAATTAGGTGGAATCGATCTTTAGCCAAGCTGCAGTCGGATACTTTAGCTCCGCATTGCACAGGATATTGACGCCTGGTGCCACAATGGGTTATAGTAAACTATCAAAACAACATGCTAACCATTTGTCTTGATAAAGTTTTCTTCCAAGAAAGAAAGTATGATTCACAGTTTACCAGCCAGGAAAGTTAGAAGATAATCCAGTGGGTGACCAGCCTAGGCGTACTAGTTGTTAGCCTATTCGATGCTAACACCAACTTGTCTGTGCTAATAACAGCAGAGGAAGTACTAATTGCCATACCTTATTTTCTTTACTTGTAATTCTAATCTTCATTTTGGCAAACTGACCCCTATGAAATACAACAACTTACAACCCTTTGATTAAAGCAACATAACTAAAAATAACTTCCTAAGCGATATGGCAGATATTAGACAATAATAAATATCATTAGATATAACCACATTTCCTTTCTGTAGGTAGCAGATCTTAGAACAGGATACTTTAAGCTGTTGGGAGATGGTATGAAACATGGGAAACGAGGCATTTTAAGCAAGAGAAACAGCAAGAAAAAGCAGATCCACCTTGAAAATGTAACTACACACACCTCCACTTTGAGGCAAACAGACCTCCACAGAAGTACTGGGCGAGAGAAAAGTGATGATGAATGGCGCGTATGATCGCAACACTCTCTCCTTTCTGTCTAACCTTTCTCAAATACCCGTGACATTCTCCCTGCAGCTCTTCTTGTCTACCTCCCTCGCAGGCATTGTGCTGAATTAGCCGACCGTGAAAAATGGCTGCTCTGTTGTCAAATGATTCACATGGATGAGCAGGGCTGTTGCAGAGAGGGGTAGAGAAAGAAGAAAAAAAAACACACAGTCTGAGCTGTTTGGTATTCAGAAAGATGCCGTGCTACCTGTTTCAAAGACTTTTCCTGTTGGAGAGGAGCATTGCACCTCAGGGAGAAGTTTGAATGCAGTTGCAGCTGATGAATAGCTAATAAGGTCTATTAGCCCATTTAATTACTTCTTTGCTTTTATCACAAGGCTGATTTATTTTCTTAACACACAGAGACAGAGTCGGTTGCAGATCGTTTCAAAGGCATGGAGGCACTCTCTTGTAGGAGATTTTGGTAGATTAATGTGCAAAATGCCCTCGGAAGTCAGAGCTTAGCACGGATATTCAACTCTGAGCTTGTAGAGACACAACAAGCTCAAGCCGATCTTGTCAGCTGAAAGAATCCTTTTCTAGGGAGAGGAAAATCAAAGCAGAAGGAGAGAGACAGGGCAGTTGAAAGTAGGCGTGATGACTCCAGCTGCGCTGCATTACACATTTGAAGCACAGCAGGAGGCACCCGAAAAGAGCCTTTCTTCTCTCTGTCTCATCGCGCCCCATACTCTAATTAACAAGCTATTACAGTGACAGAAACGTCTGCTCCTGGATGTCAACATCCTGTGAAAACAGACGACTGAAGTTCCCTCTCCTATACTCTTTGTTTTTTGTTGGGTTTATACAAGTTAGCTCAGGATCACAGAGAGGAACACTCGGTAATTTTTTTTTTTTTTTTTTTGAAAGGATCAGTGAGTGAATGTTGCAAGTTAGCAGCATTGCTCAGCCACCAAGTTTGTTGGATGGGAGGAAGAAAGGGGGAAGCAGTAGTGAGGAGATTGTTCAACACCTCCAGGAATGAAACGGACATCCTTGGACCAGAGCAACAGCCTAGAATACACACACCAGATGGAAGAAGCTATTAATTTATCAATATTTATAAGATGCAAATTTGAGTAAGGATGATGCAGTGACCACCTGTTTCCTCGCTGGCTTACCGAGTTCTTACTTACCACCTGTCGTGATCCACTCTTCCTGTTTCCAGAACCACTGACTGGAAAGCAGAGATGGACACATCAGGGTTTGCTTTAAGAATGATATTCAAATATTTTTCTAGCCTTTGTGCCATGAGCGATCCTTAATTACAAATCAAGGAAAAGGTTATTTAGCAGAAATCTGACAACCATATGTTAATGAATACTGTGGTTGGCATTGGCAACTTTTAGCCGTGTCTCTGCTTCAACACACCTGAGTCAATAAGGAAAAAAATAATAATTTGCAAGATTCTAGAAAAGTTGACTGCATACTAAAATTCAGCCATTTGATTCATCATCAGGTGCCATGATTCAGATCCTACAAGATCAGTCCAGAAGACCTGGGAGTCTATCTTCTAAGGGCAGAAGTCTATCTTCTAAGGGCAGACTAACTTTTTTATTTGTCTTTTATAGCCACCTCCCTATTGTAGACACCAGTCTCTATTTATAACCACTGGCCCTTATCAACACCTATTCAACATCAACAGCCAACGCGGGTGAAGTGCCTGGCCCAAGAACACAATGGCGGAGTTGCGATCGAACTGGCAACCCACTGATTTCAGGGCGAACTAACACCGTCACTACTAGTGCCCCAAAGTGTCACATCTATCCATTAATGCCTTCAGTATATTGACCTTGGTTGAATTTACTTGCGCACACCTACATAAGCTTCATTCTGTTTTTACAGTGAATATGGTGTGTTTGTGATGATATGCAGTGTTTGGTTCCCGCCAAACATAGTGTTTTGTCTGATGACCAAAAAGCTCAGATTTGGTCTCGTCAGACCAAAGACTCTTTTTACTCAAATTGATTCTTCTGGAAACCTTTTCTTTGATTTGCTTGACATGTTCTTTTGCCTCTGGTTTACCTTTGCAGAGATTCTTTGCTAGCAGAATAAAGATCTACACATTAATTCGTATGTTGCACTTAGCTTCAATCGGTTTTTCAAAAATTCTAATTCCATCCACTGACATGAACTTTCATCCACCAACCCTATGGTTGTCTTTCTTTCTTTGGGCCTGAAATTTTAATAAAGTTTACAACCCAGACAGCTATTACCCTTTACCTTTTTTTAAATGTTTTAATTTTCTGTCCGGGACTCGGCACTGAGCTATCTGCTAACAACATTAGTTCTCTGGGGATTACCAGCCTAGGTGATAAAAAATAATATATCTTACCTTACATATGAATGATTCTAAGTTACTGTCCAATAAAATATCTGAAAATACAATTTAAACAATGTGATCATTACCTGTTAGAAAGTGGACACTGCAAACTCTGGCATCGTTAGTTTCCGCACGTCCTGGTTTTTAGCCGTAGATTGTTGATTAACTTTTCTCCTCTTTTTTCGTTAAGTTTTTTAAAATTAGCTTCCTTGTGACCAAATACCTTCGAAACATGAAAATATTGTTTATTTTTCTCTCTATTAAATCGGTTGGAACAACTGTACATGACTCAGACTTTAGACATTTTGCTGCTGGATTAACAGAAGTAAACAAACTTCTCGCCCTCTATCTGCATTGGGTGATGCGATGCTACATTATCTGAAACCCAGCAATAAGCTAGCTGGGTATGTTCTGGTTTCACTGCTGAGCACCTGTTTTGCTTTTACACATTTTGAGTAATGATAAACAGCTTCTCACCAGTTAGTTTCCTGTATTCCACTCATCCATTTGCAAATGATGTCTTGCAGTTATATTTGCACAGTAAGGGGTGGAACGTCACAGCAGCACGAGAGAATGAGCACAGCCAAGGGCAAAATCCCTTAAATGTCAAACAACTCAGTTGCCTCACCTCTAATCTGTTGCATTGCTTCTGAGATGAACAGTAGGGTACTCGTTCTCATGACTAATTAACTGTTTATTTTCACTGAAAAACAAGTTGCACAGAGTGAAGTTTGTTTCACAGAGTGAAGTCGCTGAACTTCAGAGGCTAAAGTTTAGTTTTTGTATTTTATTATTTCTTCATATGTTTATAAGAAGAGACAGATTGTGGCTCACCCTGTATGATGCCAGGATGGTTTTGTTCAGTCAGTTTTGTCTGACCAACTCTGCAAGAGGCGATGTGTTGCCTTTCTACAAAAGTATTTTAATTAATTGAAGTTAGACTATTTTAGTGTTATTTAAGATGTTTTACTCCAGAAACACTCCTATCATTCAGTCTTTGAATAAACACCTTCACCAAGTTATATCTACATGTAAAGTACAAACATTTTAATGTAATATGGCTTAAAATGACTATTTGTCATTGAATTGAAGCTGCTTGCTCTTGAATAGCGCCCTGATACGACCATTATTAATGTAAAATGGTACTTCATAGATAAATCCAATTACAACTAGGTAAATGATTAATTTATTCCTGAAGTTTCTGTAAACTTCATGCCAGATGTGGGAATTTGTGTTCTATCTTTAATTAGAGCATTAGATGTGTTTCCAGTTTTCACCAGGATTCCAGTTTAAGTTTGCAAAGTTTGCTTTCAAAGTTTGAATCACAAAATATGCCTCACTATTGGTTTATCCGGTAGTTCTGAACTCTCAGAGCAAATGATAGTAGTAGAAAGTGGAAGGTTTATTTTCAGTCTGAAAATGCTAATTGTGCAGTAATAACGCTAAAGTTTCAGTAATAACCTGTTTACTTTCTGCTATATAATATTTTCCAACATGTATTTCCTGAACTGAAAGTATAAAGTTTGATGGTAGCAGGTTGTTTACTCTCTAGCATTGCTGATAATGACTGTCCTGGTCTGTGAGCTCAAACTGATCTGACAGGTGTTCCGACCCATCGGTGGAACACGTTTAGTTTGTGGTGCAGCTTTTCATCTTCCCAACTCTTCCATCTGAACCAGATGGAGCACAGCATCTGTCCAGCCTTCCTGTAACATTTTCCTCACCATGCCTGTGGGATGCATCCACTTTTCCTTCAGAGATTATCCAAGTAGCACATAATGGTCATAGTGCCACTGTAAGAAGACAAAACTATCATTTGGAAAAAAAAATCCTTTAAATCACTGGTTGACATAAGAATATATGTTACCTCTCAGTAAGCATCCGTTTTTTGTTTGTTTTGAGAGAGTGAGTAATAAATTGATAAACAGCAACACAACGTGACCATATGGCTTATATTACCATTCCCACCCATCCCTCTTGTTCAGGGAGTTCAGTAAATCTCTGGCAGTGCCTGTCCTTATGTATCCACATTTCTGGTGTTTAATTTTTATTGTTACAAATTAAAACATCAGCATTGTTATTTCTTTAGAACCCGAGTATGCTATCATCAATAACTGTACAGCATCAGACAGATATGTTGGATGTTGCACCTATAGCCACTGTAGTGCAGAAGTTCTTGATGTTACCACCAATCGTGGGCACTCTTCAGCTAATCTGCTAATAGTGGAGCTAATTTTGTGTTTAGCGCTTTTGCTAACCATAAAAATGTTTAACACACTTAGCTTCTGGACAAATTCTAAATAATTGACTTGCCTATTCTGTGAACTTTCAGTTGAATAAAGTTCTACATCTGTGTCAAAGTTTTGGGTGACTGTTGATAACCTTTCTAGTCGATAGATGTCTATGTTCCAGCAATTCCACTTTCTCCCCTCACGTTCTCAACACATGATGTGGTGCAGCAAACAGCGTTTATTCTATACCCAGAAAGCATTGCGGTGACCAGTTTTTTTTACTGAAGTCAACAAGGCAAAATCAGGAACAGAGTTAGCAAAATTCAACAAGTATAAAACTGAAACCATGATATCTGTTCCAAATGATCACTTTCTACAGCACACCATACAGGTAGGTGTGCACCCTGTTGGGGGCGGTATATTATGATGCGTCATTGACACAGGGTGGGTATCGACATTGTTGAATTTAGAGCATTAGTATTACCGTATTTTCACGACCATAAGGCGCACCGTACTAAAAGGCGCTGTCTCAGTTTACTGTATTTAACACACAAATAAGGTGCACCTGATTATAGGGCGCGGGTTTTATATACAACAGTAAAAGAAGAATTTCCGTACCCCGTTGTGCGTATCGCTACCGTGCTGGTCCCCTTCTCCACAGTGTGACTCACCGGGATGTCGAAAGTGAGCGGCACCTCGTCCATGTTAGTGATGTGGCTGGGCTGGATGTGTTTGTCGGCGATGTGTTTGCTGCAGTAGGAGCGGAAGATGACCAGCTTTTCATTATAATCCGCTGGAAGTTGCTGCGCTACCGTAGTCCTGGTCCGGATGGAAAAATGGCACCGTTTCATGAAACGAAAGCACCAAGACGGACCTCCTTGGAAATGTTCAATTTTCATTTCTTCTGCTAGCGTTACTGCTTTTAGTCGAATGGTGACCGTCGAAACGCTTCTCCCACTCGTTCTTTGCTCGATGATCCACTGCTCGAGTCTTTCCTCCAACTCGGGCCACCTCACCTTATGTCCGCGGAAACTCAACTGCGTCTTCTTGACTTGTCGGAGCTCGTTTTCCAGCTTCCTCCACTTGCGAACCATCGATTCATTAATCTTAAATTCTCTCGCGGCTGCTCAATTTCCATGTTCCTCCGCGTAACTGATGGCATTCAGTTTAAACTGTGCTTCATAAGCGTGTCTCTTTGCCATTTTCAGGGTTGTTAAAACAATGCTGATCTGCATAACGCACATCCATTCATCCATCCATTTTCTGTTCACCCTTGTCCCTAATAGGGTTGGGAGTTGCTGGTGCCTATCTCCAGCTGCGTTCCGGGCGAGAGGCGGGGTACACCCTGGACAGGTCGCCAGTCTGTCGCAGCATAATGCACATACTTGTTCTTTTATATGCAATCAATGCCCACACTTCCGCCTTACAACAACAACAGGCGCAGTGCACTATAGGGTGCGCCACATTTTGAAGAAAATCTAAGACTTTTATGTGCGCCTTATAGTCGTGAAAATACGGTAGTTTTAGTGTTATTGGAACTAATGTTTAACGTTAGTGCTTTAGAGTTAGCGCAACTAGCTTCTTAGTTAATAGTGCCCACCACTGGTTACCACCATAACTCTCTGGTACTGTGCTTAAATAGTTTTAGATCTATTACTGGCACAGACAGACAAGGACGTACAGTAATGAACTGTGTAAAAGACAAATCACACTTTTTCAGAAAAGCTTTAGTTATCCCTTGTGTGTGGGTGTGTGGACTATCTTACTTCAGGGTTTCCTGTACAGCCTGGGTTTATGTTAGGTGTCAGGACGCACTTTGGATGAAAGACGCGTGAGAGAGCTCTAGTTTTTTGTTCATGTGTTTAAAGCGTTTGGCTGCCTAGTCTGTCCCGCCCTCCCTCGCTCCCCCACACACCTACATGAAAGCTCTGCAACTGAGAAACTCAGAAAACAATCAATACAAGTTTCACTGAGTGATTCTTGACCTTTTTCTGACTTTAAAGTTAAGAATCAAAACAAAAATGGCCTTCACTAGTTTGTGCTGCAAGAAACTGTCTCAAGAGCTGGTTGCTTGGGAAATAATCAAGTCAATAAAAATAGTTTTATTTTATGCAAAATGGAACAGTAAGGCAACATATAGGCCGCTATAAAGGTGATGTTGAAGATTTGTTTGAAATTTTGTTTCAGATCCAGGGAGCAGTATCCTACAGCATGTCTTCAGAAACAATAAGAAGCAGGCGGCACGGTTTGTCTCCCGCTGTGGGGATTTGGCACAGATTGTTTCTGTTATGGTGCACAGGATTTAAAATAGAAGCGGTAACAGTAAACAGCGGGCAACCTTTTGCTTTTTCTGTGATTTTCCTCTCTGGCTTATCTTCCGGTGGGACCAACAATGCTAATGGCTACAAGGATGGTAAAAGGATTTTTTTCAGATGAGTGATCTAGAAGCAACTTGGGGATTTTCCAGCTGCCAGCGTTCAATGTGCACAAAAAAACCCAGGCTGCCAAAAATCATTGAAATTTATAACAGAGACGTGCTGTGCTGTCGATGCACTTCCACCTGTTTGTTGACTCCCTTATCCGACAGCTTTACTTGCATCTTGTCACATTTTGAGTTACTGGTTTAATCTCCCCATTTTTACAAGACAGTAAATGAACACCATTTGAATAAAGTCTTTTATGCTGAGGCTCATAAAAAGAGTGTGTATCGAGACAGCAGATCCCAGAGAAGTTCATTTCAGCTTGGGTTGCCTTAAGAAAAGCCCATAAAAAAGGAGTTTCCTCATAATTTATGACAGTATCTTTGTATTTATGTTAGACAAGTCCTAATGATGGACATAAGACCATAAAAAAATAACATTTCAGTGATAACCTTCAATTTCAATGACCTCAAGGCATTTTCCTTGCAGGGTGGATAGCTGCCACAGACAAAAAGAGCTCTTATTTTTGCCAGTTGTGTTGTTTGCACAAACTCACTTCTGTGGACACGAATCAGCCATGATTCGTGTCCACAATTTCATAGTTTTTTTAGATTGTGGACTTGGAACAATGTGGTGACATGTGTGGACCTCAGGATGTTTCGCCCCACATTGGCTTCCATAAACACGTAAATGTGGGACAGAGGAGTTTCCAAACCCCACAGGATGCAGACTCTTGAGCCATAGCCAAACCCAGTACTGGTCCTTGGTTCAAATCCTCATTTTGTGGTTTTCAGGGACATCTTCAGACATGTCTCCACAGTTCCTTTCAAACATACATATCTTGGCAGAACATACAATGAATAATCATTTCAGTTTTTGGCGTTCTCTTACCTTTCGACGATCCTTCCCCACTTTGTAAAATGTCAGAGTTATGTTTGAAGTTCCCCTGCTTTCTCATTTTTTTCTAAAAGAACTTGGCACTTCTTTGAGTCCTCCGGAAGGGAAAAAGCATAAGCTATTTCAGGATGTGTATTGTGTGTTTTTAAATGCTGTGAAATTTCTGCTCTGTGGTTATACAGCTGTAGTTTTTAAACACCCATAATCTGCTGTGAGGATTCCTGTTTGTGAGGCTTATTTTGGTTTATTGTTTGAATCTTTGGTAGACTTGGCTGGGCTGAATGTTTCAAGTCTGCCATCACCCATATTATCTGTGTGAAAAGGAAGCCAGCATTTTCATGTGCCAGGGTCAAACACAGACCTGGAGTCTGGCAAGAATAACGTGAGATGGGGTATTGTTGGGTTTTCTTGAATTTGTCCAATTTTAGACTTGAAAGGATGAAGGAGGTGCTAACATCTGAGTCTTCATCGGTTTCTGCAGATTCTGATTTTGGTATGTAGTCCATATCAGACGTTTGGTCATCATCTGACATTTCACATTCTTTGGAAGGTGATATGCTGTTGTCATCTGATGAGGGGATATTTAAAAAGTTATTTTGCCTGAAATAGTGAGAAACAAAATTTATGAAAATATACAGAAAACAAAGAAAAAACTGATGTGGATATTCACCTGAGATTCGTTTACGAATGGCAGACTTTTAAACAACTTGTGAAAAGAATTTAATGTAAAAAACAGCAGATAAACAAGATATAAATAATGGTTTATTTTCTTCTCAAATAAAATATACCTTATTCTTTTAAGATCAGATAAAATAAGATAAATATGGATCGACAATATTTTAAAAAAATCTTCAAAGTTGAAATTTCTGGATTGAAATTCATGTTTGTTTTAAAATAAATATTAAAGGGTAAAGGTCTTAAGGTAATTTGAAATCTTCCACTGCTTTCAAAATCATCATGACATAATCTGCATTGTATTGTAATCTATAGACTCATAATTCTTAAAATGTAATTTATTCATAGATGACAGATCAACACCGACACATATCCTAACCTTTTTTTTAATTCACGGTACAAATTAGCTAAATTCTCACCTGTGCATTGGTAGGCAGCCTTTGTGTCATGAAATGCTGCGGTGTAAGGTGGTGAGGCAGACGCGGTGGACCCAGGTTGAGGTGAAGAAAATAATGATTTAATGTAGAAAAATACACAAAATGTCCAAAATTCCAGGCAGCACAGAGGAGCTGAAGGCTAATGCTCACAACTGGTAGCAACTGGTTACCAAATGGGCAGACTGGTACAACATACGACTAGAACCAACGAAGACTCAGAAACACAGGTGACATTAAATACACAGGAGGTAATCAGGGAACGAGACACACCTGGGAACAATCAAGGGGTAGACAGGACAACAGGAGACTCAAAATAAACACAGAGAAACTCAAATCAACACAGAGAAAACCCAAATCCTTACACTCTGGAATGAAGAACAAGGTCCAAAACACTGAGTACACTTCTCCAAAGAGGGTATTGTTGTTTAAATCAGGTCAAATTAGTGACACTGTAAAGAATAAATTAAACGTAAACATGTATATATTAGGTAATAAATTAAAAATATTTTTATCCTGAGAAGTTTCCAGTCGTAAAGGAAAAAACCCCGAAAGAAACTGTTGAATTAGAAATATTGTGCAGTAAAATTGTAGCGAGGACAAAATCTTTATATTTTTTAACTATGACGACATTTAAAATGTTATTCTCCCAATTTTTCTGGGATGCCAAGTCAACATTTATCAGAGGTCAAACCAATAATCACAAGGTCACAAGAATCCAAACAGATGTTTACATAAATTCAATAACGTAAAGTCTCCATATACAATATGATCCACCTGAATCACATTGGGGCATCTGACCATGAAACACACACACAAGCATACACACATTGAGCTTATCAACTGAAAACTATAACATGAGACTGTCCTGACAAACCAATGTCCATATGGCATTGAGGTCCACACATACATACACCCTGAAGTTGAACAGGTTGGCTGACTGACATCATTTAGCTTCAGCTAAATGTAATATAAAATACTTCTGCATTGGAGGGGAGCGAATTCAGGACTGGACCAGTCTGCTTCTGGCTGCCAACTGATCCAGGTCGTCTTCAGCTTTCATCTGAAACAGAAAATAAGTTAAATATTTTTAACTTAGTCAAACTGCCTTGTGGCAGTTTGATTAAGTCAAACTGCCTTGACTTAATCACATACTGTAGATATCCTCACCTATATATA
>CAEFZY010071049.1:0-30198 GCA_903066815.1 Brachyrhaphis roseni
AGGTGATGTGGCTCTCCACCCAGGGTGGCAGTGGTCCAAGGGGCGCTTCAAAGAATAGGAGAAAGTTGGCAGTTGAAAGCAAGTATGTTTTTACTGCTATGTTCATTTTAGCTCTGGGTGTATTTAAACACTTTCTCCTCTTTAATGTGCCAGAGTCCTTGGAATAAAAATTGTGAATCAGCAGATCAGACCTCAAAGAAAATAACAAATAACTTTATCGGCCATAGAAAGCTTAATCAGCGCATCTCTTGATTTTGGTATTTAGTGTTTGTATCACACGATAATTTATTGTTTACTCAGAAGGACGTTGTCTGCCCGACTGGTCAACTTTAGCTTTAAATTTAGTTGAAACACAAGCATCTGAAATCAGAATAAGTGAAAATCTGAACTATTAGGTCAGACCTTGAATAAAAAAAAAAACATGATTTGTGCCTCTGTAGTTACTTCTGACTCTAAACTCCGTCCAGCTCTTTCTCCCCATCCACATCATTTTTCCAAAACAAATCTCTAATGGTTCTCCAGAACTTGGTATTCATTAAAATGATACATTTTCTGTTACTCCCATCTCGCTGACAGAAGAAATGGCAACATTTCTTCTTTATTTGACACATACTGTTGCTATATTGTCACATTGTTTTATCTCTACAATATGTGGCTCACATATTTTACAGGTAAGTCCATTTTCTTGTCAGCGTTTATTGACATCACACAAGTGAGCTGCAAGGAAAGAGTGAAGAGGTCAAAGGGCCTGACAGCCAAGAAATATCACTTATATCCCAGAAAGAGACAAAATGCACAGGAGTAACAGTGAGACATGTTCAGATAGATCACTAAAACCAAAAATACACAAAAAAATCTTTAAATCAATACATAATAAATGTGCAAAGACATACAAACACACCAGAAACAAGACCTACAGTGCCAACTGAGGAAAATGCTTCTGTTCACATTTGTAAAAATCAGTAAAAACCCTTAAAACAAGGAATTTTATTGTGCTAAACTAATCTCAAGCTGAAAGCTTTAGATAAATCTGGCTGCATTTAGTCAGTGAAGGAAAAAAGTCAAACTCTATCTGAAGTACTTTTCTTTTTACTTTACCTCAATATAGTCAGTTTCTAAGAACTAATTAGTAATCTGTGACTTTTTATTTCTCAGGGAATAAATACTATAATAAAGCTTTCCTTACTATAAAAGATGTAAAACTGAGGCTAAGACTGAGCTAGCAGCTAACAGACATGAGTACGGTGGATGACCTGTGATGCTGTGGGCCTGTTTCCCCTCCAAAGAGCCCTGAGAACCTCTAGAAATACCACAAGCTCTGAGATCTGAATCCGTTCTGCCTCTAAGGTGAAAATGAGCCACGTTATTCGGCCTTTGAGCCAGAAAACGTCTTCCACGGTCGTCTCCGGGTGACGTGAGCAGAGGAGCACCAGTGAAAAACACAAGACTCCGAAGGATTTAGAGAAACGCTGTAATGATCTCACTTTCTGTTTGCACCGAGCTCCTGAAATGTTAAGGAAGATTAAGTGTTGCACTCTAATTACACACAGTGGATTATTCTAAATTTCTCAGTTGGAAGTTATTCTACTGCAGTAAAATCTGAATTTATTTTAAAGCTTTTTAACTCATCTTGTCCAGGGACACCAAAAAAAAGAAGAAAAAAAAAGGTCTGGCACTCTAGATGCAAAATGACTTGTACGCAAAGTTCCTTGGTGAAACATAATGTAAGAAAAAGACACAAAGTAACAAATAAAATTCAGATTACAGTCAAAGGAAACTATTTTTCTTCTAAAAATGCTACATAAATTTGATTCAAATGAGCAGAAATATATCAATTCAAAGCAAAAGAAAAAGAAAAGAAAACACATTAAGGGCATCTGACAACTTGGAACCTTTCAGTGAAAAAATACAAATTATTCCTGGCGTGGTTTTACGGTTGTTGTGTTTCTGTTGGACTTTCACAAAGCCGGTTGCTTCCTAATCCGTCCCTGTCTGCAGAAGGTGAAAACTTGCCAGATGAGCCCGATTCGAAGTCAATCTAAATTTCCGACAGCTCGGACTGAAAACCTGCCAGCAGAAGGTTTAAAGGTGAGTTTCTCTGCCCACATCAGTGAGCCTGAATCCTTCTGGCCTCCGTCGCTTTGTGGTTCAAAAACAGAGAAGTGACAGAACTGGAACGACAGAAAGGGAAAATGTCATCAGTGCTGGAGGATGTTTGGTCTGTCGGCGGCTAGCAGCTTATTTTAGCAGTCTGACTCCGTTGATGTTGTTCTTATTTCCCCTTAAAAAGCTTCCTCCTTCCCGTTCTCTTCGGTTCACTCACCCACGACTGGAGCAATTGATTTACTTTAGAAAACATTGATTAGCAAACCAAACCACGGCCGTAATAATCAATCATCATTTTAAATCATTGTGCTGAGTTGTTTGTTTGGCTTCCCCTCCATCACCAGTCCATGTTTGATGTGATGATTGAAACCACCTCAAAACAAGTTTGAAAAGACGACACGCCAAGCGCCTCTGTAACGTGGAAAACAAATATCTGTTGTAATCTTGACTCTGTAAAGAAAGGCATGAGTTTTTGTGTGTCTAAATAGAAAAAACCAGGATTGTTACAGTTATTTTTTTCTTTTTACTAGATCTGGATAATTAAAAGCCAAGTTTCAGCCACTGCAAAGTTTCCAATGTGCAATAACTCAGAGCAGCGGGAAGCTCCTCCCATATGGTGCTCCCAGCAGGATAAAACAAACACAACTTCTGTTTGGCAGCAATTCTGTGCATCACATCCCACACGCTGTACAGCAGTTCCATCCGAGTTCAATGTAAAATACAGCAGCAGGCAAAATCGCCCCTCTAAAGCCATGGATTTTCACTGGGTTAGTCCTGTGGAGTATCGGCAAAAAACATTCTTCTGAGCAGCAACGTTGAAAGACACCTTAAGGCGTTCTCCTTACTTTTCACACAATGAATAGTCTGTAGAATAATTTTAATGCTAGGGCAGAAAAATTAAATCCTCTCTGACTGATAATCATTTTGTCAAACACTGAAAAGTCGGATTATTTTCTTATTTGTCTGTTTGTTAAAAGCATTTAAGCGGAAAAGTGTAGTTTTGTTTGGAGTATGAAGTTATGCTCCAGGTTTGTTACAATGTAATTGTTAAATAAACACATATATTTTTCATAATTCCTAGAAAGCAAATCTAAATCAGCAAGTCAAGCTACATGTAAATAAACCCAGAAATTAGCATCAATTGGTATGTGAGGATGAAGGCTAAATATTGGACTTGGTGAAGTGTGCATCTTAATAGAGAACATCTTAATAAAGTCTCACCCATTTTATTATTAAAATAAACTAGGTCAAATTCATGAATCTGTTGGAAATCTTTTTGTTGTAACGTTTTTTTCTTTTAATCAGTCCTCGGCATCGGGTGGTTAAAATGAGTTCAGTAAACCTGATCATTTCCTCCCGGCTCTCAAATTCTTGTTTTAACATGAAAAGATTCACATTTCACAATAAAAAAAAAAACAGTCCTTTGGTTAGAAATGAATGCAGACACGCTTTAAAACGTGGCACCAAATGACAAAGAAAAGTCATTTTCAAAAGCTTCAGGGATAAAAGTCAGAACATTTTTCATGTAGGTAAATATTTATCTTCAGATGTTTTTTTTTGTTTTTTTTTGCAGACTAGCACAAAGTTAAATTCAGAGGGATGTGAGTTTCAGCAGCGATAATAAAATGATGTTTGCTGCTCAGTGTGGTGTGTCTCCACTTTTCTACCTATCTCTCTCCATCACATAAATCAGTGACTCATGCAGCCGTATCTCTTCCTCCTCCTCCCGGTCGCTCTGTTCATCCCCTCTGCTTCACTCCGCTGGCTTTTATTAGGACTGTAGATGGAGAAAGCAGAAGTCTCTGCAGAAAGCATGCACACAGACTGAGGGGGGTAGGGGAGCGTTGCCATATGTGAGGGCCAAACGCGTGTTACGTTTACAGACCGTCGGGAACTCGCGCGAGAAAACAGAAACACATTCACCTGAAACTCAGAGCCGGGAGGTCGAGCGCCAGGTGAGGGTCAAAGTCAGGTCTGTTGCACCACATTTTCTGGTTCGGTGAGCGTCTACCAAACATCCATTACGAATGTGTGTGTGTTTGCGGAGGCCGTCTCTTGTGTCATTAATCTGTTTGCGCACCTAGAAACCGGGACAGCGGCAAACAGTCAGACGGCTTCCTGGCGGACGGCGCAGCAGGAGTCGGTGTGTGTCTGTGAGCTGAAGAGCTGGTGTGAGGCGAGGCCTTTCTGAAGGACACAGGTTCAGATAAAAAAAAAAAAAGAAAAAGAAGAAGAGGCCTCCGGTATGCAATCGTGTCCCTGAAGTAGGCGGAGAGGAAAATAAACCACTTGCACAAGATAACAGGCACCGTTTAGTCTGCATGTGGAAGAAGATAGAGAGCGAATGGAGGAGGCGAGTGGAAACCAGAGGAGAGGATACAATATTATGCTTAGGTACATGCGGTGCTGGTGTTCATAAAAGTTTTAATAGAGCTGAGGTTGCGGTCATTCCAGAAGCTTGATGTTTTATCCATACCAAAACCAGTTCTGATATGTTTTGGATGAGTTTTCTGTTAAAAAAATCAAAAAAACCAAAAACAAAACAAAAAACCACAAACTGAGTTCAGGTTTTGAAAATCTTGCTGCTGATTTGATGTGAAATAAAAAGGAATTGGGAAAGTAATCCTTCTTTATTATTCCATCTTCATTTACAGCCACCGCCATTTATACTTAAGAACTAGACAAGCTGGACTTCCAAATGGGAAAGCTGGATATGTCGGACCAACTCAGAGCTCAAAATCCAATATGGCTGCCTTACAAAAAAAAAAAAAAAGACTTAGTGATTGCTAATATATTAAAAAAACAAAGATTATTTCCACTTTGGTGATCTGTAAATTAAACATTTCATTCATTTTCCTTGGCTTTACCCCTAAGGGTGGAAGTAAGAAGGACTATTAATGCACATAAAAATATATTTGGTCTTTGGACAGATATGAGGATCTTTTTTAAGTATTCTTTTTTAAGCCATGGGTGGCTTTGGATCGTAACCCTCCCTAATACGGTCCACTGTAATCTCATTTAGTGAACATAATGTTACAGGGTTTGACAGCCCCAGAAAGAAAGAAATATATTATTAGGTTGTAGTAATAATGAAAGATGGCCTCGTCACCGAGAACATCAGTTAGCAAATCCCACCGGTTTTCAAATATACAACTGGAGAACAGCTAAGATAGTTTGCAGCAAACTCCTGCTCCTGGTCAGGAATCATCTGGTACAGCTTGTACTGCGCACTTCTATTTTCATTGGATTTTGACGTAGCAGCATTCAGTGGGCTTGGATTACCCACATGTTCAGCTGTTGGAGCTCATTAGCTCTACATCACAATTAATTTGACCCCTTTTTTTTTTTTTTCCATTTTCAGTACTGAAGTTCTGCCAGTCATACCTGCAGTTTGAGAATCCTGGGTTTAACCAATTTATTGTCCTCTGAAGGCGACGGTTTGGGTTAAATGACTGAAACAAGCTCCAAACCGGTTCTTCCAACAGGACAGTGACTACACACACACACACATATTAAAACTGCTGACATTCAGCTTCAATAATTAGAGACAAATTGTGTCCTTTGTTCTTACAAGTTGGAAAGCAATCAATTTATTTGATCTGCGGTCAAATATTTACTTAGATTAATGAAAGAGGAGAAAGGAGTCAACAAAAAAAGTACCAGTTACAGATTTATGTAAATATGAGAGGATGTAAAAAATAAAAAGTTTGTAGTTGTGCCTTAAATTCTACTTTTCAAAAATTGCTGAATTAGTTTCTTGATTTATCAGTTCGCCCTACAAAAGGAAAGCCTCAAATAAATCTTTAAAATTCCCAGAGATTATCCACAAATGCCTAATGCCACTTACCTTTCCTTGCAGACTTTAGCCTCTTGTTTCCTTTTGCCTCCTCCATCTTCTACCACATGCAGAATAAACGGAGCCTGTTATCATTTTATGTCGAAACAAACTGTAAAGGAAGAGTCGAAACTACAGAAACGGACAGAGCACAAAGCGAAAGTGAAGATGAAGCATTAATTTATTTCATTCTCTCACATTCTGATTTTTCGATCCACAAGTTCGAAGTGAGTTGCAGTCAGCATCCTTCCCAGTAATGGACAGAATCAGTAAAAAAAAAAGAAAAAAAAGGAGAAAAACAGAAAACAGAAGAAGGAATTTACACACAAGCTCAAATCTGACTGGGTCTCTTAAATTAGACGCACATGGGTTTTTAAAACCATCCATAAAATCTGTGGGATCAATAAATGTTTCATTTAAGAAGCCAAGGGCTGACTTTCGTGCATATAAATCAGCTCAGAGTCCAAAAGGCATAACCTTCAAAATCAGTTAGATTTGAGGACGCGTCATAAATCCAAGTCTTCCTGCTATGTGTCCAACCAGGTGACATTTTAAAAGAAAACCTCAAGACAGATAAGATACAGCCTCGAAACTCACACAGCTGATTCAAAAGAAGGAAAATAATGTTTACTTGAAATAATCTGCCCCTCTGGACCGTGCTAATACCGTCAGTGCTGAACTCAACAAGAACTTTGAAAAGTCTTCCCGGTGGAAACAAAGTCTAACAAACATCCAGTTATTCACAAAATGACAAAAGAAACAGTTTGACACCATATGAAGCAGACCAACCAAGATATAATACTTTTATGCATACTTTTAAAAGAAACAAGACAAAATATATCTATATATGTAACACTTACTTCTTAGAAAGAATAATGACGTTTCAGAAACGATTTGACCTCTTATGAACTCTAAAGGGACGGTCATGAGGAAGATATGCTGAGGAATTATTTGAAGTCAACCTGATTTCAGTCTGGACGACATAACTAAACCAAAGATGTTGTTTTCACAGAAGCGATCCCCGTTTACAGTACGTCTGAGTGTTTGAGTAAAGGTTCTGTTGCGAGACTCATTGTTTTGGGTTTTTCATTACGCGCGACGATAAATGGAAAACTAAAACGTCGTTATGTTAATTAAACGTACGCTTTGACAATTTACACAGCAATTTACAAGAAACTAGAGAACCTTCCACATTTAATCGAACCCCTGGTAGAGAAGGATAAAAACGGCTTTTAACAAAATCAAAATTTTAAGCAGAGGAAAACTAAAAAAATATATATTAACATTACCTAGAAAATAAATCTAACAAACTTTTTTTCACTGCCATTTTTTTAAGACACAGACATATTTGCAAAAACAGCACAACATTTTATTAAGGCATACGCATTTTGATCTTCAAAAGTCACATATAAGGAATAACAGAAATAGCTACATGCTTAAACGTGCCAATATTTGAAGTGGCTGAAATTTTTTAAATAACTATAACTTGGACACGGTGTTAATCCAGGTTTAATCTGGTGGTGTGACTGAGCTCCACATCACAGCTTATTTATTAGATTTGCCACGAAACAATTAAATACATGAAGGACCAATGATGCTGTTTTCTCCTCCAAAGGCCCTGGAAACCTCATTAAGGCTGCATGGAATTACAAAAACGTAACTAAAATCTGATAGTCTCTCTGCTAGAACAAGTTGCCTGTATAACATTTTAACACTATGAAGAGCCAAAACGTTTGGAAAAGTCAACTTTCTCCCATAACAATGTCTCTCTCCAGATGCTTCTCCCTTGTGGGAGGTTTACGTTTTGTCAAATAAGCAGAAGAGGGGTGTATAAAGTACAAAAGGCAGAACAGAAAAAAAATATTACTGCAAAAACAAACAAACAAAACAAAAAACTCATTTGTTTTGAGGCGTTTTACCAATCCTTACCAGGGGTGCCTATAGGTGTAGAAGGTACTGACAACATTTGGACATTTTTTTATCAAACACCTGCAGAGAAAGAAACAAAAACTGACTAAAAGTTAAAAAAGATAGCAGCAAATGATGCAAATAGCGAAAGGCAGCTGAAATAAACACACTCAAACTGATCAAAAAAATTGTGGCAACAACGTTGCAAGTCTAGCATCAGAAGCAGCCTGGCAAGCCCAAAAAATTCTCTCTTTTTTTTAACGCCTCTTTCTCGGGTTGAAAACATTTTCCCAGAGTGGAACCGCAGCCACCAGCCAGGACTTACAAGATGGTTAGTGTAACAGATGGTCAGTGCAGCAGAAGTGCTTTCTTTCTAAGAAGAGTTAGAAAAATATATCTATTCTGATTTAATCTGCCAATAAAGCACTTTAAACTGACCAAGGGACATCATTTCCTTCAGCTGGCACAGTTTGTTGATATTGGAAATGTATTTTTCTATAGCGATGTAACTCCAACATTCCTCTTAAATTAGAACAACTAAAGCACAGTTGAACTTCTTCAACATTGATTTTCTGTTTCAGGAGGATTGTGGCGGCTTGCAGGAGATGTGATTTTGTATTTAATTAAAGTTTTTTTCCCATGTGTTCGCGCTCAATGTTTGACTTTTGCATGCAAACGAGTGTGATTTTTTTTTTTTTTCCAGTCAGTCTGTGAGCGTGTGTGTGCAAAGGTCAGTCAGCAGCTGTCCTCCAAGGCATTGACGACTTGTTCCAAAATGTCCGGGCACCGGTCGGCGATCTGCTGCAGGACCTGATTGGCGTACTCCTGGAGCTCCGCCTCCTCCTTCTCACACAACGCTAACTCCGCCTCCAACTGAAAGAGACACCAAAAAGGGAGGAGAAAATAGTAAAGATTTTGTGACCATGATGAAAGACTTTCCCTTTCTGAAAACCTTTTGAATGTTGGATAACAAAATATGAACCTTCAGGTAATTAAACGATACTCCAATCTTATCTGTAGGTTCCACAAATTATGAAACCAGTTATTGGTGTAACATTTTCCATTTATGGGAGTGTTGAAGGCCAAATTCTTCCACTTCACAATCTGTAACTCTTGGATTTTCAAGGACAAATTACTAGATTCAGAGTCAGCACAGCACATTTTGTGAATATTACTTCCCTGTAGAGATTTATGGCAATGTTTCAAAACCCAACAGCATCATACCATTCCTAAAAAGCTGATAACTAAGAAATGGCAGTAAAAGTGTGTGTCAAGACCGGTTCTTCTGAGACCAAGATCAAGTTCGAAAGTTTAATTTCGACAAATATTTCAGGCAAAAAATGGCATTTTTGCAATTCGACAAATTAGCATTTTTGCAAATGCAAAATTGCAAAAATGCAAATATTTCATTTTTGCATAAAATGCAGAAATTAATGGAAAAACAGTTCAATTAATCAAAACTACGTCTTAGTATTAAACTACTGGTGATCATAAACTAATAATATTAGTTTATTATAAATGCAGCCACATATTGAGTCACATTGTCGAAACTGAATCAGTTCATATTGCACAATAGTTGTATGAAAAATGTAAAAATAGAGAGATTAGGCTAATGACGATTTGTCATATTTAAAAAAAATTAATACAATCCTCTGAATAAAAACAAACATATCAGACGGAAAAAAAACAACAACCTTACTGTTCTGGACATATCAATAAATTATTAGGCATTTTAATATTATCATTAGTTCATGCAGAAATGCAAATCGCCTCATGGGGAATTCTCAAATCCATCAGAGCCAACAGAATCCGTGGGATTTACAAAAATCACCTGGCCAACAGATTACAGGAGCCAAGTGAAAATATTTTCTCTAACATGGATTACGACCACAGAACATCGAAGGTAAAACTGAATTTATTGGCTTGATGAAAAGAGACTTATTTCTCCCCTCTTCGTCGGCTGCTGGTTCAGTGAGTTTTAAACGCAGAGCGGCGATGCTGATGCACCGGTGGAAAGTTCAGAAATGAAGGTGCAAACTCTTAGCCATCGCTAAAGCACTGTTGCTGCTTTATGCATATTATTATTTAGCTGCTTAGTGTTTCCATTTCCTTACTTAAACCGAAAAAGGTCTGGAAAATCAAACTTTTTCCATATGCAATGAAAAAATAATTCTCCAGACCTGGCCAATTATTTCAGCAAATCCTAAACTTTTCCACACTTTTCAAGGCTACTCAAGAAATTAAGTTGTCATTCAGACTGATATGATTTAGACAAAGTATATCTCAAGATGGTTACACACCCCAAAACCCACCAACCCCAACACCTCCAGTCTAGAGCAGGTGGAGTGGGGCATTACCATAAGAGAACTGCACCCGTCCCCCCATGGTGATGGCATTTGTGTCTGTTTTAATGCTGCTATGAATGTAAATATGTATCCATAAAGCAAACTAGACTGGGTTTGTGGGTGGGGTGTGGAAGACCCAACTGCAGAGTCTACCCCACCCCAATCCCAATGCCCGAAGCACTTAAACTGAGATGCAGGACGGCGCTCAAGAAGGCGGGGGCCTACACTGAGCTCCACCCGATCCCCCCACCCCCCAAATCCCTGCTCCAGTCCAATGTGGCGTAAAGTACCATGGAGAGACGTTTGCAATTTGACACTTCTAAGCGTGTTTGAAGTCAAACACCTACAAAACAACTCCTCAGATTATAATATACGTGAGACGGTAATCTGAAAAGACCAGAGTGTAGCTCCTTCTCTTCAAACGGACGGGAACATTTCTGCTGCAAAGCAATGCTGCTATTTTCTTTGGCTGCGGCAGAGCTGAGACGTCAAATCTAACCGGCTTAATGGCCAATACATCTGTATCAATAAGAGTGCCGCTTAGACATTTGTGTAACACAAGCCTACATTTATGATGGCGTGTGTGTGTGTGAGGCCTGGGTCAGATATTGGCAAATATCCCCTCGTTATAGCCGAACCTCTTCATTCTCCTCTCATCTCATAGCCAGAAAAAGCTCAGTGGTATTTTATATTACAGTGGCGTTATTCATGTGTAAAACTGCTCCAAGCAATAACATTAATGATTAATGAAACTCTGACTATAAAGCACATGCATATATTGCTAATTATCCATATATTGGGTCATTTTTATTATTGGAGAAACTGAAATTGTTGATTTTTATATTTTTTTTTCCGTCATTTAATTGCAGGGTGTGTTTGAAACTTGGCCCACACCAGGGACTAAAAGTCAGGACATCTAATACCAGTTTTAAACATTTCTATTAAATTCTGGCTCTTCTCAGTGCCTCACTCTGTGCTGCACGATTTCAAACAGTTCAGCTGAATTTAGTCATGACCAAATAAAAACATACAAAATAAAACTTGTATTCATTAGACTACTTATAGGAAATAAAAACGGCGTACATTTTTTCCCCTCCATGCATAATTAATCACCATCTTAGATTTAAATCTGCAGTCTATTTACTCCATAAAAGATTTGCTGCCACTGTAAGTCAGTTCTGGAGAAATCGCTTCATAGAAAATAATTAGAGAGCTAACGTTTAGTTTGAGCATTGAGAGAATCGGAAGATTACTTGCAAGTTGAGAAGAACAACTCGCCAACAAACCGTTTGTTACCCCGTGAACTTTTCATGCAACCTCAAACCTCAACCGATTTTTCTGGAGATTTTCTGTGACAAATGAACACAATGTGGTGCGTGATTATGAAGTGGATGGGAAAATGAAGAAAAATGGAAAAAAAATGACCCAGGGGGCTGAACTCAAGCGAATGCTACATTTTTCAGATTTTTATTTAATCTCAATAAACTACATTAGGTTCACGGTTGTAATGTTAAGAAGTTGAAAAGCTTGCAAAAAAGTTTAAGAAGGGCAACACAAGGTCCTGAACTGAGCGATGCGACTTGTAGAGAGTACAGATGGTGTGCAGTTTGGGGGGTTTTAATGACTTTATGATCCTGTGGAAGAAGCTGCTTATTGTCCTCTCAGTCATGACTGTGAAAGAGCCAAGCTGCTCTAGGGAAAGCAGTCACTCAAGTAATTTGTGATGGGGTGGTAAATGTCTAAAACACACCGGTTTATCCATATAGGAGACACTGCAGCGGCGGCGTCACCTACATCTCCATTTGTAAAACGCTGCGATAACAGATGAGGGCTTTAATGTATGTAGATGAAGGGAAAACAAGACAGTAGAAGAAAGGGTTCAGAGGAAACATGCAGGACAGTTTAATGCCATGTTAAAAGAGAAAACGCTTGGCTTGCTTTGGAGACTACCCCCACTGCACAGATCTAAACTTACACTCTGACTCACTCACTCTTTCCAGGTGATGGATATAGGAAACATATGCTTCGAAAATTTGCCGCGCACCATCCAAAAGGCTTTTGTGAATCACATGAAGGATTGATTTTTAAATTTTGAGGGAGAAAATCGAAGTGCATTATCAAATCTTTCAGGAATCTCCGCCACATGACGGACAGAAAAAAAAAAATCAAGATTTAAAGAAAAATGGGGAGTTTTGAGCACATAGTCCAACTCCTATCGCTGTTATCTGCTAGGTAACAGTTATCACCTTGATTTTTAAAAAAATGTTCATCCTTTTATCAGCTCCGCTAGCCCTATCAGGCCACACAGACCTTTAAGAGTGTTGGATTGAGCGAGCGAAGGATTTAGAGGGCTCTGTTTTACAGCGAAGAACAGTGACATCGCCAGCATCAATCTGAGCTTGTTTTTAGGTAATTCAACTTAATGGCTTTGCATTTTAAGCTGCAATCTCCCAGAACAACACGGCAGTAAAGATAAGGTTAGAGGGTGATTGAGAGGAGATAATCGGTTTAGTGCAGCTTTTCTTAAGCGACCTTGACCCACGCTTGACAAAATCGGTCGAAAACGATAAAAAACATCAAATTGGGTAAAAAAAAAACTACAAAAACACACACAAAAAAACCCTCACAGATTAAATAAAACCACATAAACTATATGTAAACCACGCAGGTTTTATGTTGAAGAAGAATCCACAACATATCTGCTTCACAGCCAAAAGTCTCAGGTGAATCCGTAAAGCATAGTGGACTTCAGTATAAAGACTGAATAAATCAATCAATCAATCAAATTTTATTTGTATAGCACATTTCAGCAGCAAGGCATTTCAAAGTGCTTTACATCATATCAAAAAAAGAAACATAATGCAACATAGAATCAACAGTAAGAACAATAAAAACACGACATTTAGTCAAGTTCCATCAATAAATTTATAACTGAGAATATTTCAAATAAAATCCTAAACAGGTTTGGTTTTTTGTCGAATCTGCATCCATAAAAGGTTTACCGATTACACTCTTATTGTGTTATACTTATTGTATGGAACAAAATACCTATTGCTATTTTTATGTATTATTTATTGCTATTTTTATTCCCACTCACGCTCACAATCACACAGTTTAAAACAATGTAAGCAGCCTTTCAACGGACTTCCGGCACGAGGCTCTTTCACATGTGATGAATAAAATTTAATAATTCAACAATAAACAATTTTATTCCTTATTATTATTATGATGTATTTGGTGATTTAAAGAAATTATGCAAAAATGAGTCTGTTTAAACTGATTCAAACTTGTGAAAAACAGATTATAATCTTCCAATAGATGTTATAAATCAAAACATTTTGTTAAGTGGTTTCATAATTTTATATTCCAAAGAGAAAGTCCCATTTGCTGCTGAACAATAAATGTCTCGTCTTCATCTAAATCAAGAGTTTTACAGCTCAATCCGTTTCAGATTTTGCATTACGAATTTAAATGCTGTATTTTAAATCTGCTGCTGATCATGCTTCATGAAATCTCAGTGTGTGGTGCAAAAAAACAAAATAAAGAAATGTAGCAGATTGATATAAATGGAGAGCATAAAAAAGCCAGAATTGTGCTTCCTGCCAGAATATATGACACAGTAGTTCAGTTTTCACGGTGACAGGTGAGGGAGCGCACAACATGAGGTTAAAGATCCAATCCTGATTAACTGAGTGGCAGAAGGGCCTGAGCAAAGAAGGGAAGATGAAGGTGAAGGGGTTACGTGTGTGTCTGTTACACAGAGAGGGTCTGTTTTGCTTTTTTTACTGCAGCAACTAAAGCTCCATTATCATGATTGATCATTATCGTCCTTACAGCGACACACACACACACAAACGCTGCTGGAGCAGCCCGTGCCCCGTCTTCGTTCACACACAGGTTATCAGCTCGAGAATGAGGATGACAGGTAAGATGGGTGTATGCACTGACCTCCTGACACGTGTTGCAGGGCCTGAACCTCTTTGCAGAGGAATGCTAATGTTTTCTAAAGAAACCATAAGTCAGCAAAGGAAGATAGGAGCATGGACAAACACTCACAAACGTTGAGCAAAAAGGGGGAGAAAAGGAAACAAAGGAGAGGAAGAACAGATGTATCATCTTACAATGGAGGATTTCTTGAGGGCGGTTTTTAATTTACAGTAACTTAAGCCAAATGTTTGTATCCTTCTACTTCATGGCTGTTTATTGAAATACCAAAACTTCCTCGTGATTTGACTCATTTAACAAGAATGTTCTGGGTAGTGAATCTTGTGTCTGCTCAGATCAGAGTCGGCTCATCTGGGGCTACAGTGTTCTGCAAAAAGTATTCCCTCCCCTTGCACTTCTTCACGTTTTGTCACAGAAAAACTATAAACCTTCAGTGCAAAGTGAAAAGAAAAAGACAGAAGTTGTAGTTTGAATGCGTATTCGACCCTCTTTGATTGCATACCCCTTAATAAAACCCACAGCTAATTCCAATTACCTTCACTTATTTATTAAACAGACTCCAGTTTAATGTAATTTAATCTTAGTATGGATCCAGATGTTCTCTGACCGTCTTAGCGAGAACATTCATAATCAGGCAGCTTCATGAAGCTGCAGAGAACACAGCAGGAAGTTTAAAGCAGGTTATTAAATGAAATCCCAAACTGTGAACACCTCACAGAGATTTGTTCGTCCATCCATCACCAGAAAGTGGAAATAACAAAACACAACTACAAACCATAAAAAGACAAAGCTGTCCACCTCAACTGACAGGCCGGGCAAAGAGAACATCGATCAGAGAAGCAGCCAAGAGGCCCGTGGTAACTTTATAGGTCCTGGACAGATCCACAACTCAGGCGGTAAAGTCTACTTTCAGATTATTCACTGCGAGTTGTTGAAAGAAAGCCGTATGAATTCTCATTTGCGGACTTGATGTGAATATCGATGGAGCTAGATGCAGGCCAATCCTGGAAGAACACCCAGTGGAGTCTGCAAAAGTGGAGGCAAACCTTCAAGGTAGAAAACGACCCTAAACCTTCAGTCACAAGAGAACGACCGCGATGGAACGGCTAAGATCAAGGCATGTTCACCTGTTAGAACGGCCCAGTCACGTTGCTTTTCACAGATTCTCTCCATTGACTCTAACTGAGCTTTAAATATTCTTCAGAGAAAAAAAAGACAAAAATATTGCACACTCTATATGTGCAAAGCTGGTGAGACAAACCCCAAAAGGATCACAGATGTAACAGCAGGAATGGTGGTTCTGCAAAGTATTGGCTCAGAGGGGCTGAAAAGAAATACAGGCCCAGCTTTCAGATTTTTATTTGCAAAAAGATATGAAAGCCATAATTTTTTGGGGGGGGATTTTTGTTGGCCTATTAAAAAGATGATGTAACAAAGAATACAAAGCACTGCATACACAGCAGCAATAATACAGTATTGGGTAGCCATTTAGACTGCTTTATGCAGTCTGGTTTGACAGTCTGAGAGGAGCCGAGCTAGCAAAAATAAAGATGTCAAAGTCAGGTGATGGCTTAAGATACATGCACTTTAATTTAAAAGTATGCCTAAAATTAATCAGTGCAACTGAACAAGACGGAGGACATTTAATGGTTTTCTTATTTGATTGGCACTGTTTTGTTCAAACCACAGGGGGCTGCATTTACACTAAAATATTTACAAAAAGTGTCATATTTCTTTACATCCAACCATCTCCATCTGCGAAATATCCATTTTAAATAAACTTAGACTGCATGTTCTTGTTTTAGAATAAAAAAAAACCCTCAATGACATAGTCCAATAAAAAAGAAATACAGAACAAAAACTCTTCAGCTCAAAGAGAGAAAGCGAGAGAGAGAGAATGAGGAATCTGAAAATGTCTGGAGGGCATATTTTTACCTATTTCGACTCTATAATGGGGGAGATTATATGATGTAAAGTCTAAGGAAAAGTAGAAACACTAACAGGTGCTATAGAAATACTATTACGGGGAACAAAAATATAAATTGGCCTCTACAGACTTCGATCCTTCTGCCTGTTTTTATTCTAACCATTTTGCTCGTACAGACTACACAGTGTGTAAAATGCTTCATAAGTTGGCTGCCGGTGCTGCACCAAGCCCAAAAGTGCCCACATTATGTCCAGCTCGGTCGTAGTGGAAGCAGCTCAGCTAATAACACAAGCTAACGAGCTGTGGAGGGAATACTGCTCGACGACTTATGGCTAAAATGGCTCCTGGAGGACTGAAACACTGCGCTCTTTAACATCTCTGAAGAAAGTGTTTGGTGGGCAAATCAGAATCAGTTGGTAATTTTATTTTTATAGGCTATTTAATAAGCTAAACTCACTTCAGGATCAGATTCATATTTACAAGCACGACCTTCAAAAGGTTTCCACCATCCAACAAACAGGGCTCATGAATCTGAAGCCTGCTCTCTAACTACATGGAGGAGCTTCAGAGGGAACAGGACTTACAAGGCATATAAACAAGGCTTAAAGCTTAAATTGGCCCTTGAGGACCAAATACACAGAGCTGGACTGACAATATAAAGTGCTGCAGAAGTAAACAAGAAAAAGACTGCAGCGGTAATTGCGTACAGTCAGAGTGAAACAATCTAAGGAAGATAAAAGCACTTGAGCAAAATCCCAAACTGTGGTTTTGAGTTTACAGTTTTATTCAAATTAAAACTTTGAACAAGATGAGACATACAAATTCTAAAGGAAAAAAATAAATAATATAAAATGTAAAAAAAATATATATATATATAAGCATTTTCAGTACAGAAAAAGCAAGTATTGTCTTTAAATTTTTTGCAATTCCTGAAATTGCAAAAAAAGACAAAAAAAAAATTCACAATTTCTTCACAAGTTTTTGGATAAAGAGATTCACAAGAAAGGACTACTAGTAAACCATCGCTTAGTGGTTAGTGGTCAACATCTGATGTGCCAGTTTATTATTTGGCATTTAGGACTATGATTAGCAGTATTTAAAAGATTTACATCAAGCAGTGGTCAATAATTATTTAGAATGGGTGGTGTTATGCCTGATGAGGGCGGTCACAGTGAGGCAGGAAATGCTGTTATTTCAACACAAAGGCACAAAGTCGAATGATTGGACTTAGCGTGCTAGCATTAGCACATGGCTTGGTCAGCATTACGAGCTGTAAGCTAATTTCTTTGGTGCCTCTCTAATATAAATGGTTATGGCTTCAAAGGTCTTAAAAAGTTACAAAACATCGTTGTGATATTTGGAAATCCTTTAAAACAGATGACTACAATTACCCTTTATTAAGTATTGAGTTTTGCAGAGCAGCCCCTCCTGATTCTGTTGCTGCACATTTATAGTCAGCTGGCTGAAAGAAGGTTGATATATATATATATATAGATTTAGATTTAAGTCTTCCTGTTGCAGCTGTTTGGATTAAAGAGTAACAGTTCTGCCCCTCTCCCACGTTTTGTTTGCACACTGCCAGCCAGCAGGATGAAAGAACGCCATTATACTTTCTCCATGCTTCCAGGAAAGACAAGTTTCAGCTGTTAGGAATAAGTGTTGCTTTTGGGCCCATGTCTACAGTGTTTTACAACCATTATGAAGTAAATTCTTCCAGTGTAGCAACTACAAATGACTTGAACTTGTTGAGGGAAACATCTGCACCACTTATGTAGGAGAAAAGTGTGAAGCTGGACCTCTGTTAAGGCTAACTCTGTGAGGAGGGCAGCACTTTGGATAAAAAGTGGGAAAGGACTAAGAGTGGAAAGCAGCTTTCTGCACATTTTATTTTGTGTGTAAATTGAGGTCTTTGGCCTTCACCTGTCGCCAATACCAGCTTGTTTTTGCATTACCATTGAAGGAGGAAATGGTAATGCACAGCAGTGGAAAGGAAAGGCAGCAGCTCAAGTGAGAAGAAGAGCAGCCCAAACACCGGTCACTGACAGTAGGAAAGTCAATATGAACAGGAAGATTGAAAGACGGATTTACAAGGATGGAGAAAAGCAATAGAGGCACACAAAGGACGAGAAAGAGATAAAAAAAAGAGAGGGAAAGTTCAAGGGTGAAAGGAGAAAAAGTCAGAGAAAAAGACATAGGCATGTGAAAAGAGGTCGTCTGGTAAAGCCATTAAGCCTGGATTCAATAACTCTGAAAACCAGCAGTTTGTCAGTAATGACCACTGAAGGCCAAAGTATGTGTGTGTGCTTACGGATGTGTTGCTATGAAATAGGTACTGAGACCTGGTCGAGTGTGAGACTGAGTTTTTTTTTCTGCTTTTGTGTCTCTGCTTTGGTCATACTATGAGGACACAAAAGTCCCAGTAAAGTTGCATAAATCATTTCAGATTTTCTTCATGGACAAGTTTGGGGTAGTTTGGAGTTTTTTCTGCCTTATGGCAGCAGGAGAAAGATCAATCTATTGTTCTTTACATGATGAAATCCATTGAATGTACATGTGTGGGTGTGTGCGATAGTCAAAATGATTATATGTGGCTTTATTTAAAGAGAAAACAATCATCCTTGAAGGAGGAAGCAGAGATGCCTGATGAAAGCCTACACTGGAGACTCCAAACCACAACACAGAGCAGATGGATGGTTCTGACTTTCTGCAGGAACACAATCCCTAAACCTTACTGCCCAAACTCTACAAATGTCAAGGTAAGTCATTTATTGCAAAGTATACAGGGATCATTATTTGTGAAAATATGATCAAGGTAAAATGTTCCGGAAATAAATTGAAAATTCATGCAACAGCTTGGATTTACAATTCTGATTGCTTTGATCCTAGTATTTTCTTGCGAGCCACAACAGAGGACGCATCTCGTTTTTACCACAACTGAATATTTTAATCATAGCGGATGCTAAAATCCTATTGACACAGACACAGCTGGACTTCCACTCTCATTGTTAGCTGAGTATTTACAGTCTATCAGTGGTAATGTTTTAGTTCCAGCTCTGCCCTGGCCTGTTTTCGTAAGTCCTGCCAATCAGAATTCACCCAATCTGTGACCTTAAAGCGACGGGCGGCTCTCAGGCAGATACATCAATGAACACACATTGTTCTTGCCAGCCAGGGAAGAGGGAATCATTTCGCCTCTGGACATCAGGGGATAAAACTGGAAAAACAATGATAACACCCACTGGAAACCTAATTTATTTTATTGTATATCCAGAACAAAGCAAACTCTACAATTTTCTGTGCTCAGATAATTGCACAGACACTGGCAGAAGGCAAAATAAATGACAAATCGCATTTAAAAAAACATTATTGATGAACAAAAGAAGTTCATACATACAGTACACAAACATACATCTTATTAAGCTGTAGTATTACTTTTTATTGTCTGCTGTAATATCCTAATCTAATGTGTTTTCATTAGCTGTAAGCAGGAAATTGTCATAATTACCAGAAATAACGGTTTCAGTTTCTCTTATTATTACACATTATGTGCTTCTCTTGGTGAATTAACTGAAATAAATATTTTTTTCAATAACATATTAAGTTATTGAATGGGTTTGCATGTTTAACACAGAGCATTATATCTCAAGCTTTTTTTCAGTGTTTTTCTAACACACTTTTTTCTTCCACTGAACTTTCAGCATTTTGAGAACTGCCAAGTTCTTCAGGATCTACCTTTTTCTGTGATAAACCTCCTGTAAGCCATAATCATCAAAATTGGATATTAATACTTAGAATATGTAACTGTTTATTAAATCTATATGACTTAAGTTGCTATATTTAATCATTGAAATAAATTTACTTTATGTTAATGTTCAAATTTGTGTCCGCTTTTTAAAAACAACTTATTGCACTATAAGTTAGCAATAAAGGGAATTTTATCCACCTCGCAAAAATCCAATATTTCTCTCATTGTATAAAAAAAGACCCAATTTTCTCTTAAAATAATTACATCATAAGATTGACATCTAAATTCTGTAATTTTTTGGCTTGTTTCAATCCAATAACTTGCAAGAGTTGTACGTAGCAGATTCAAAGTCACTTTTTCTGAAGTTTCTCCAGTTTTAGCAGGCCAAAAAACACACGCAGTTAACAACCTGGAACTATTTAAGTTTCAGCTGATAGAGTCACACGCTGACATTTCAGCCAATAACACTTCATTCATTTTTTTATGGCACCAAACACACACAAACGTATAAGCTAAGGATTTAAATAGACTAACAGTAACACATACTCTAGTGCAAACATCAACCACAAATTCTAGAGAGCGCTTCCAAACGGTAAGACGGAGCAACACCCACATGCATTCGCACGAATAAAAACACAGAATATACATTTTTCTTTTACTACCATACTTCAGACCATTAATAGGGACAGAAAGAGACTTCCTGAGTTTGTGAAGGAGAGCGGAAAATTCTGATGCCAACTCTCTTCAGTGCTCATTAGAGGCGTCATTGAGCCATAAAGCTTATTATTATGACCATGGCAGAGAAAACAGTGCTTTCAGGATAACCTCGCCATACAAGACAGCGTTACTTTGCAGTTAAGCTGAAGTTAAACAGAAAGATGAAACAAACACACATTAGGGGAGGAAACATGCTTAGGTCCATTAAGAAAATATTCAAAGGCAAACATGTCCAAGCAAATGTCAAAAATGTTTGCATATATATAGGAACAACTTGCTGCTTTCATGCTTCAGAAAAGTCTGACTAAACAATAAAGCGTTGCCGTACTGCATGTTACCAGCCTCAACCACAACTGGCATGATTTCTTAACATCTGTGGTTCAAGAAAATCCACAGTGAAAGCTTTTTGACATCCATCACTCATGTGTTTGTGCAGAACAAATATGCTTCCGCTTTATCTGATCTATCAATCCACACTCTCTCCACATCACATGCGTGGGAAATACATCACCCCGAATGGCCTTTACAGTTCCTAAAGCTTCCAGCCTCATGCTGTTTATGTGTTCAGAGTTCGTTCATAACATTAAACACTTCCGACATAAAATCAGAGACATAGGATTTCAAAAAAATAATAATAATACTGTTGTGGATAAATAGATAATAATTTCTTCTGGGAAACATGATGATCCCTCAAGAAATCGCTCAATTTAAACAGATGAAGCTAGAAGTTAGTCATTTTTTTAAAGAAAATGCTTAATTAATATGATCATCTTTACTTTAATAACACATTTTAATTCAGTTTAGACTTTTTAAAATACTTATTGTAAATACATCTTTATAAAATCTGTCACCAGACAGATCAATAAGCAAGTTCACTGATATTTCCATTAGATGCATAAAACATTCAGTATAGAGCTGGATTATAATATTAAAACAAAGTCATTATTTAATATCAATGTGTGCAAAAAAAAAAAAAAAAAGCAAAGAGTGAGGAAAATAGAGGTTTAACCTCAACTCCAGACATTGTGGCTTGATAAAAGATCTAGACTAAATTAAATGCTGGAACTGGACAAAACTTCAGTGAGCAGTCCATTTGGAGAAGAACTTCTTGAGAAGCTTCTAAGTTGTCATAAGGATGCAGGAATGGGCACAATTGGTTGGTTATTATAAAGAGTTGTTATTAGAAGAGCAATGTCAGAGGCTAGGAGCTGCTTGGCTGCAAATTTACTGGGTTACTATATTTCCAAGGACATGCTGTAATACTTAAACTTAATACTTAAAAAAATACTCAAACGACTTGGATCCAGGTTTACTAAATTCAATTCCCCACATCTGACTTATAAGTCATCATAGTATTCAATCAAAATAATAAAATTGTTATACCATGTAGTGCACAGAACTGCTTCAGTAGAAATGATTTAATCCTGAGTCTGTTTTTCACTCTATTGGTAGAAATTTGCATGAGCTACTGTGTTAGCAAAAACTGTTTGTCAAATACAGAAGCTTTCTCTGGTCCCATATGATAACTGTGCATTCATGTTAAATCAGCTGTAAAAATCTTGTACTACATTTTGTATGAGTTTGTGTTTTACATGCTATTTCAGTGCAATGCTAATGGCTTTACAGAGTGCTGGGCATTTTAACAGAGCCAAGGAAAGGCTTGTAAAACACACACAGTCACCACAAAATAGAAAAAAAAAAAAAAGAGGCTGGCATATTGAGGCACGGTGGTCTGGTGGGAGACCGTGTGTGAGTCTGAGTGTGTATTAACAGGGTCAGTCGGGGTTATGGCGACACATGATGAAGGAAAATGGGAAACACTGTCCTGAATGAAAGACTGCCAGTGTGTTTTTTTGCAATTGTGTGTAAGCTTGGTTGGTGGCTAAAAAAAAAAAACCCATGCACGGCGCCAAGTGGCACTGCCTGACTCTGGGTGGGTTTGGACAGAGAAATAAGCAGAAAGATTCAAATTGTGAAATTAATTGCTGTTAAGGGAAACATCCCAGTGAAAAATATACCTTGTAAAGGCTTAAAAACCTCAAAACAGGCTCTGTAATGGAGTGAATGAGATGTGAATAAGAAATACACTGTTGATGTAATGACTTTGGGATAAATGAACCTAAAAGGAGGATTGGAAAGAAACTCCAAGGGCAAAATGAAAAGAAACACATGAACAAAAATGAAAGGGGGACATTTTAATCTAAAAGTTTAAATCTTTTCATTCTGAAAGTTTGAATTTTTTCTAGGGATACCTGATACCTGTGTGATACTTTTAGAAAAATAATGCATTGCATATATATATAGCCTAGATGTTCACAAGTCATTATTCCAAGTCTCGAGTCCAAGTCCAAGTCAATTCTCTAAAGAATGAATTAAAAATCTTTTCATAAAATTTATGACATCTGTGTCACTTTATAACCTTGTTGCAGACTTGTGTTGTTTATGAATCGGCCTAAATTACCACAAACATTTAATGGTTTTTTTAAATGTTGTGTTGTAATATTTTCCTATTTAATTCACTACGCAATAAATGCAAATGAATGTAATAGTTAGCCCCATTAGAAATATGTTTATACTACAAGAAAACAATAGAAAGAAATTAAAAACCCGACAATATGAAGTTTTTGCTTTTTTGTCTTTGTAGTAATTAAGACAAATAAGATAACTAAGATTTTTATATTAACCACAATAACATATTGCAGTAAATGTTTTTCTTTTCCTCACTCCACGCTGGAGAATTTTGAATAGTATCGGAAAAAACATTTTCTAAATTCAGATTGAAAGTCCTAACTCCCACTTCTTAATAGTTGAAATGTTCAATACAAAGGGAGAAGGACAGGCTCTGATTTTGGTATTTTCAGCTTGGATGTGTCCTTGTAATGACACAGTGAGCTTACCATGTCAGAGGCAGGTCATGTTTATTTCTTTCTGAAGTCCAGTCATTTAACACAGCGTTCATTTAAAGAGACCTTCATGTGTTTACTATAAAGCTACAGCTAACATGAACAGATTGCTATGAGTCATTAACATCCCATAAGCCACCAATGTCACTGGCTAATATACAAGCACATTCTTTCAGTTTTGAATCCAACATGGCCGCCTCCCATGTAACTTGCAGTAAAAGTTGCCAGTATGACCGTTTAATGACAGTTTTATCTCATTAAAGCAGTGGGACATTTAGTACCCAAATAGCTATTTCTTTTCATCTTCAAGGGAGAAAATGAAGAGAAAATGAAAATAATAGTTTTTACCACCAAAACAAACAACAAATATCACTGTTTTCCCTGAAACATGACGTCCCTTTCAGCTTCGGGCGCCAATTTCTAAGACAAATCAAACACAAAATTGTCAGATTTGTGCCTTTTTCTATTCAGAAGTTCAACCTTGCACATTTTGTTTTCATTGCCTAAATCTTATTTTAAGTTCTCTGTAACTCTATCCTTAATTTTCCAGCTGTGTTCTGTGATTGTCATGATATCTGTCCTCACTGATATTCCTTAACAAACCAAACAGCTGGATTTACACAGGTTATAGACTGCTGTGTGATACAGCAGAGCTTCTTACTGAGGATCCTGTAAAAGTCAAGAAGCGAGTGAAGCACAGTACATTTTATAAGAAAGTTAGGATCATTTTTCATTTGACGTGTTTGTAATCATGAACAGTCTGCATTCCTTATTAGATAAGCTTTAACAGCTGCCCACATAATCAATTTTAATAGACCACGCTTTTCATTTAAAAACTAATGTCTGACCTCAAGACCACAAAATAAAGTCTGCATTTCGGGCTGATGATGAAAAATATGCGTTATATGTTTCTGTCTGAGAAAGTCCCGCAGAATGGTGAATGTGCCCTGGGATTAAATGACAGCTTGATTCTCTATTTTCCGAGTTTATTCAAAGCGACAGGAAACCATGCTACGCCATATGTGAAGCGCTCATGCTAAACAGAGATGTTTCTCAGCATTGAGACGTACAATAAGGCTTTCATTGAGACTGTAGGAAACTGGTAACCAAACCGCATACTCTGTCACCGAGCTGCGCGAGTGTGTCTGCGTCTACAGTTACCGCTTTCAATGCATACCACATGTAGCAACCATGTTTTGGCTGATATGTTTTCAATATGGAGAAAGAGGAAGCCTTCGACAGACCCAATTTGTTTAATTGAATAATGCACTGTTTGTATTGAAAGCCTGAAAACACAAGTGGTTACTATGATAATGCAGCAACATGAAGGCATTCCCTGAGCCCCAACTTGTCTTCTCACTGCTCCGATTTTGACAGCAAAATAAAAACTCCTCTGCTGTCTCGCTGCTCCGAGCTGCACATGAACCCACCTTCCTCATCCTGCCAAGGAGCGGAGGCAGAGTGTACTCCCTGCACTGTACGATGAAATAAAATGTCTTATCCGGTATTTGTTGTGCAGCCAGGTGCTTGTCAACAGGTGACCTGCTGGAGTAAATCTCTTTACAAGTGTCAAAGGTAATGCCAAAAACCTGCCAAGCCAACCAGTGTGGGCCTTGTCTTCCACTCATACTCATGCCAAGATGCGCACATCAATGCATAGAGCAAGAGCACAGTCACACTGAGGCCAGTTTTACAACCTGAAGAAAATGTTTTTTTTTCATGTTTTGGGTAATAATAAGCTTAATAAAGTCACAAATTAAAGAAAAACAAAATTTTCTCTTATCTTCACAATTATCCAAAACAAAACCCTCACCTGCTCCTCTGACATGCTGTGCAGCTGCGTGTGCCAGGAGGCGGAGTCAGGGCGGTGATAAGATGGGGGCGGGGCAAAGTCCTGCAATATGATTGGGTCACGCTCCTGACACAGTGAGGTCAGGTGACTTATGTACAGCTTCAGTTTATTGCGATTCTGATTGAGGTCCAGGAGAGGAGAGAGAATCTACAGGAGGGGACAGAAAAATATGTTTAATTAATAAAGGTAAAAATGCAACAAAAAAAATTAAATAACAATCATGATGGTTTACGAGTTTACAAGTCAGGGAAACGGAAGGGCATGCAGATATGGATGGAAGTGGGTGAAATGCAGACTTGAAAAGTACTTTAGTGTGGAAAAAACAAAAAAAATATTATTAATTTCAATCATGATGAGTAGAAAGCACTGAAAGAAGTTTACATAACTGGGGTATTGTGATTGTCAAGTCAAGCAAACACTACACACTTGGGTTACATGGTGAACTGTATGTGTATTAGTTGTGACTTTAAGAGTGTAAAAACAATGGCAAACTGGAAGGCCACAGCAGTTGAACTTATGTAAATCTTCCACTGAATTTAAAATGCAGTCAAAACTCCTACATCCTCAGGTATATTATAAAACGGCTTTGTTTTGTATTCATACTCATCAAACCTTTTCACATCTTGTCGTGTTTAAACCATAAACGTTTTATTAAAATTTTTAGTGATGAACCAACACAATGTAACTTAACTGGGAAACACAGGAAAAGAATTTGTGTAGTGTTTTGCAAAAAAAAAAAAAAGGAAAAACATAAATGCACAGCATGACATTTTACTTTGTCCCCTTTGCTTTAATACGGCTAAATAAAACTCAAAATGGTTTCAGAAGGAACCCAATTAGAAAATTCTAGTAGAGTGAAGGTTTAACTCCACGCAGGATAAAAAAAGCTGACTTGATATTTCCTAAACCTAAAAAGAATGGGAGAAGATTTAAGTCTCTAAATGGCCAGCGCTGGTCGACACATACTCCAGAAAACCTCCAGCTCTATTTGCAGTAGAACTTGGTTCTACAAAGACTCAGATGGGCTGAATGCAAACTCTCACCACATTCTTTGTAAATGCACAACATATGTACCTTTTACCCTTCCACTTCACAAGAATGCCTCACTTTGTGTTGGTCTACGACAAAAAAGTCATAATAAAATACTGAGGTTTATCTACGCTATTCCAAGACATTGTTTGTTACTGAAAGTAAAGAGGAAATTTCCACTTTCCAGTTGTTCACTGTGTATAAACTTTAAGTTAAATAATAATTAGGATACAGCAACAATAGGTTCCTGATGTGTGTCTGCTTAGTGTGGGAACGAGGATGAGAAGAGTGACAGAGATGCAAGCATTTAAGGGTACGGAGACAAGACCCCCCATGAGACGTGCCCATGACAGACACACACTCACACAGATAAAACAAACAGACCAAACTCTTCCCCTTATGGAATACCAGGATTTAAGTGCACAGGAAGCATTTTAAGAGGGGAAGCAGTGTGTGTGTTAGCAAGCTATATTTAACACTGCAATGTGTCTGCACTAGCCTTCTGTGCTCATCGTCACTCGGCAAACGCACAAAGAGAATTAAAAAGTAAGATCCTTTCACTCAGCGCAGTGACTTCATTTTATCTGTGTGAACTCCGTCTCTGCTCTTTAGCCGTCACTCTTTTCAGCGTTCAGATCCAAGGATCTGGACATTGTTATCTCATCTCTGTTGACTTTATTTGCTGAAGCGCTTTATCAAGGCGGTATTGCAAACCAAATGTCCATTTTACATTGTTATATTGACTGTTCTTAGCAGATACTCCTTAAAACAGCCTGTCTGAACAGGTAAGATTGGCCAGCATTGTTCTAAATGATTCAGTAGTAGACAGCATTGTGTAGTAGTTGTGACTAATTTATTTATAATTTGCTTCTAGTGAATTTTATTTGAATTTCTTTTCCTCTTATAAAACAGATTTAGCCTTTTTGAGCAATAAATGGCCTTTTAATCAATTCAAAGAAATTAATATCCCATCAAACAAAATAATTTGTTGCCCGTTTCTTTTATTGGAAATATGACAAATACCAATGACAAAGTTCAACATGTAGATAGGAGTTTAACTCAAAGAAAATGATTCTCAAACAGCTGTTAGCTGAAATCTCGGCTCTCGATGCTTAACTACAAGGCTCGGCTTTGTTCTTTTGTTCTCTAAAGGACTTGACTTTATGAAAGTGTTTTAGCTCAGACATTTCTTCTTTTGTCCTCCACTTGTCCAATTTTCTAATTCTTTAAGCAATCACTGCACCAATGCTGCTATGGTCAGAAACTAGGACTACACTGAAGATTAGTAAAAACGCTAAAGAAAAGACCTCAGAGATCAACACACACACAAACTGTGTCGTTTCTTACATTTAGATTATGAGTCTACAGATAACTGGCTTTAGCAATGTGATATTAGCGCTCAGAAGAAACTAAAAGATGCTGAGATAAAGTGACAATTCAAGATGACACACTGGAGTAAAAACCTTTGAGAGAGTAAAGCCTGTCATATAGCTTCGCAGATGTAAACACAGCGGCAAACTATTGATTGGAAGAAGTTATGAGGGATATAAAACATTCGCACAGGACCGCATGTAAACTACAACGGGCAGACGAGCCAGTTAGCAGACGATCCAACATCGATTGGTTACACAGTGAATGCCATCTTTTCATCTAAATACTGAGGTATCATGTAGCTATCATAAAAAAATATTATGTTCTTGTAACTGACACTTTTTGACATATTTGCAATAAAGGTTTTGTTGTAATTCTGTCCCCTGCCTTCTTTATAAAGTAAGGAAATTTTGCTGGGTTTCAGCGCAGAGCTTTAGCATTCCTTATAAGAATGAAAAGTTCCTGAAAAAGCTAAAAACGTAGGACATTTTCAACTACTTCAGTAACTTCGTGTGTTTTATAATGCTGACAAAAAAATGAATCGATGAGGATGTGGGTGGTTTTCACGCTATATTCTTTGAGCACTCGTCTCTGCATTAAATCTGCAATAAAAGCTAACAGTGAATCAAAGTATCTGTCACTTTTAATTTCCCCTTATTGACAACTACCACAAAAACATTAATACACGCCTACACATGTGCACCCTGGATGTAATCCTGAGCTGCTCCTGATTATCTCCACAAGTCATATGAAGCAGCTTCTTGGACCAAAACTGCTGGTTTCTTAAACACACTAAACATGTTTACACTAAATATATATTTTCAAATATGTTATTTGTGCATGCAATTACCCCTCCAGTGCACACACACTCTAATGCATTACATTTTAGGACCGTTATCAGCACAGAGATAAGCTCTAGTTGCAATATTTTGCAGTGAAGGACTGTCAGTAGGAAACAGCCCATTAAAATAATCTGTGCTGTCTATTTCCCTTTAGTGGAAAAAAAAGAGTTTGGAGGAGAAGTGAGGTATAAAAGACGGAATAAAAGACGGCAGGGTTTCATATTCTGGGCTGTAAAACTTCTACACTGCCCGTACGAAGACAGTTCTACGGAGTTTGCTTTACAGCCCCAAAATAAACCTAGCATGTGGTCAACAGCTGCTATCTCACACTTTTTAATTTATATTATTCTGTCAAACAGCAGAAAAAAAGAAATTCCCTGTCAACACTTTCCAGACATGAAGCAAAGCTCTGAGGATCAAACACAAGACAAACTAGAAACAGGCACAAAGAATGGAATGAATGAAGTGATCTGAGGAAGACATTTTTAGAGAAATTACAACGATGCTCTCTTATTTTTTCCACCTGGAGTTTATTAAAAAAGAAAACAAGATTTGAAAAGAAATACGAAAACTGAAACACTAGATCTAAATTTCAGAAACAGTATGAATTTAGATGCTTTTACTCAAAATATGGCAATAAGAACCTATACGTTTTAGCAGTTTTTCACAGACATAATGGCCAAGTAATCGGTGTGTGTGGTTAATGGGTCTGCAGCGGTTTTCAGTGTCTTGTGAAACAATCCCCAGGGAGGTATAGTTTTATGCTGCGCTGTGAGTCAGAGGGTGAGCTTGAGCCGCTTTATTAGCCTCTCATGTGTCCCTACAGGATTCCCACTGTAGTAAGAAAGAGCTCTAAAGAGAGGCTCAAGCTCTGCTGACTGGACTCAAAGAAAGAAAAACACTAAGGCCAAATGATATGATGAAATTAGGACTATTTATCCCTCATAGAACCGTGAAGGACTTGGGCTCAAAAAGACATACAAAGCAACCTCTACTGTTGTAGGCATCCCTGGCAAAGATGTGGAGAAAACTTTAAATAAATGGCAGTTTAACAATAAATTTACCCAAGAGGTCATCTAAAATGCTGCTGGAAGAGTCCTGACCAACACCAGGAAAATGGATTTCATTACATTTTCATGCACTGGCTCCATATTTCTCAAATAATTGATTTTAAAATACATCAGCTTTTAAATGGAGGAATCTGACTTTTGAATTGAAAGGGAAATCTGAGATTGGAAGACTGTGGATTTAAAATCAAACTGCGGATTTAAATTTGCCTCTAATATTTTTATCTTAACGTCAGTGTATTTTATGCAATGCTTTTATCCTTTTGCATCATTAATGGCTTTCTGTCTTTTCATTGATCTCCAATAAAGCACTTTGGACTGACTTGTGTCTGAATGGTGCTATCAAAATAAACTTGCCTTGTCTTTGGAAGAGAAATAGGCCACAGCATAACATATTCACCATTTCATTAACATGAGATGCTTTTCCATATATTGATCCTTTGCTTTAATGAAAAATAGACAGACTTGGTTGTCATGGAGACTTGGTGACCCATAGATCAGGGGTGGACAACTCCAGGCCTCGAGAGTCGGTCTCCTGCAACTTTTAGATGTGTCTCTACTTCCACACACCTGAGTCAAATAATGAGGTCATTAGCAGAACTCTGG
>CAEFZY010071057.1:0-81276 GCA_903066815.1 Brachyrhaphis roseni
TTTTTTCGGTAATCCAGTATAAATGGCATTGCAGTAATCGAGTCTACTGAAAACAAAGGCGTGAACTAATTTCTCAGAGTCTTGTGGGGACATGAGTCGTCTGATTTTAGCAATGTTTTTGAGATGGTAATATGATGTTTTTATGATAGAGTTGATGTGGTTATTGAAGTTCAGATCAGGATCCATGATCACCCCCAGATTTTTGGCTTTGTCAGAGCATTTTAATCCAACAGATTGAAGGTGGGTGATTATTTTTAATCTATGCTCTTTTGGTCCAAACACTAATATTTCAGTTTTGTTTTTATTTAGTTGGAGAAAGTTATTTTTTTTGAGCAAGGTATCCCTAAAAAGAAAGAGTCATGGCTTCAACTTGGTGCTTACGTGTTAGTTCTGTCGTCTCCCTATCGTTTCAAACTCCATTAATATTACTTATTATTAATTTGGTGTTAAGAGATCAGCGGGGGGGGGTTCTGGTAATGAACTGCCACGAAGTATAAATCAGATTTTTACTTTTGAGTTGAATGTCTGTTTAATAATATATTTAGCACCAATGACAAAAAACATTTTTACTTTTCTGCAAAATTCATCAACTGCACAATTCTTGTTAAGTAGCATAAGTAGTATTTCAAAAGAGCAGAAGAAATCTTATGTTTTTTTTAACAATAACAATATTTGTTGTTAATTGCTAAAAGATGAGCACATTTTCTGGTAACAAACTGCCACGAAGCATAAATCTGATTTTTATGTTTGTGTTGAATGTCCGTTTAATAATATATTTACCACATATGACAAAAAAAAATTTTATTAAAAAAAACTCACTTTTCTGCAAAATTCACCAACTGAACAAGTTAAGTAGAAGATAAGCAGTATTTCAAAAGAGCCATGTTTAGCACACTGAATGGAGGAAGTCAATATAAGACAACATGCTGGTGATAGCCCACATGCCACTGGCAGCAATTAGGCTAACATTAGCATTGTGGCTAATTTAAGCTCATACACTATTTTTAACATATTGAATGGACTCAGTCCATGTTACTTAACATGCTTGTGACTATCCACATGCTCTTGAGTACACTGTAGTTTACTTTAGCATTGATGCTAATTTTTAGCATCAGAACACTGGGTTCCAACCGACGGGCACACTTTGGCAGGCCCCGTTTAAATTTCTTCAGAAATTTTCTAGTTTTCCTTCTACTTCACTGCTTTGTTTCAATATTTTATCATAAAAAAAACAAAACATATTAAAGATGTTCGTTTTAATTAAGTAAATCAACTGAAAGAGTTCAAGGGCTATGAATATTTTAAGTACAGAGAAAATGGCAGCCAGGGCTTATATAATGTATACATCACCAATCTCAATCACTTCTATTAGGCTCTTGACTAGGAAAAAATGAAATCCCAAATGTGGTGCTTTGCCCAGTCTTTGGGGGTGGTTCTGGCTCTAACACTGAGGAACCGTTTGGCCTCCTTTGTTGACGCTTGTTGCTGTGATCCGAGCTGTTTTTCTCACCCATGTCAGGCCTTTCGGTCTCCTGCTTCCAGTTTTTCTTCTGATGACAGTTTAAGTGCCAATAAGTTTTGTGATTTAAGTAGTGGAAAATGTTAATGAAGCTAGATCAAGTGCCTTTCTTTCCCCTCTTAATATTTTTGCCATTTTTATTCACTTCATGACACAAAGTAAAGGCGCCACAGACCTAAACATTTCAAATCAATAAATGATTGCTGAAAAACATTTGTCTTTCACATAAATAGAAACCTGAGAGAAAAACATGTCATTACTGTGACAGACTTTGTCATAGGAAGCAACTTTGACTTAACTGCTTTTCTCATTTCAACAATGTTAGCCGAATAGTTATGTGAAAAGCTGAAACTTCTCTCTACAATTGAATGTGTTTAGCAGGCCTTGAACTCACTAAGTCATTATTACTTGAGTGAAGCAAGAAAAAAAGAGTTTGGACTGACTGCAGCCATGAAAACATGGCCGCACTTCATCCCTTCTGTCTAATGGCACAACACTAATAATACTGCAAGTTGATTTCAACATTCAGTAAGTTGCAGTTAATATCCTCATCTGCATCACCTTCAACAATACAGAGCATTTGTGATTTGAAACCCAGGCTTTTGGTTCTCAGATCTGTTCCCCCAGCATATACAGAGCGCCTCCTCACACATCTCTCTGATTCACAGAAGTTGATTCACATTTATTATTGTATTTGATCACTCAAGTGTGACTAAGTCTCTATGATTCAATAAAACTAATAACACATGTCTGAAGAACAATCAGATCCAATGTTGCATTGCCCAATGCCACGAGTGCTCCGCTTTGACACCGGCTGTTATGAGACTACTGTAGTCGTGTCATGATTACGGATTTAGTACAAATGTACAATTAATATCCTTGATTAAAGTGTCAAAGTTTCATGTAGTATAAGTCATTTAAATATCTTAACAAATTGAAACTGTAAGTTAGATTATTTCTTCATTTGTTTGAAAGCGAAATGTTAAATGAATTATATAAATGCCACAAGGAATTTCTCAAATAAAGCTTCAGTGGTGACAGGCTGTATAAATGTAATGAAGGGAGAATACAAAACTCTAGATTTTCTCCTTACATAGTGGCAATAGCCATAATAAATTAGGTAGTTACAAGCAAATTCCCAACATTTCCAGCAAAACAGAGCAACTTAAGATGAAAAAAGATTCAGTTAGATTAAGATGCCATGAATTTAATGTTATTTCCAAAGTGCTTCTGCCACTAATAGGCTAAAGTAAAATTTATTGTAATTAAGTCACATACACTTGCATAATCAGAATTTTTTGTAAAATGAAGTAGGCAAAAAAAAAAAAATGTTTCTGCCTCTAAATCTTGTCTGTAAACAAATGAAAGTGTACGAAAGTTTAAAATCCAAATTCTTAAAAGAAATACTCACTGTGAGGTTGTGGGTTCCTTACACTGTAAAAGTATTAATTCAGTTAATTTGTGTGAATTTCTTGGTCCACTTTCTATCATTTACTCTTCAGATAAAATCCAGAATAGGTGGCTGATTATTGGTTAATGCAGTTTGCTTCTCTATAATTCCTTATGGTAATGCTAGTCTTAAATTTGCAAAATAGCTGATTCATTTAAGTAATTATCTGTCTTTTTTTTTTACGTTACAAACAAATTTAAAACTGAGAAAATGAGTGTAGTAAGACAAACTTTTTTTTAACTCTTCAAACCACAATTTTATTTTTTGCCAATCATCACCTTACCAAATCTATTTATAAATTAAAGAAAACATCTTTGCTATTTCAGCTTGCAACACTTACACGTAAAGTACGTAAAGAGATAATATTTAGAAATGGCCTATTTTTTGTGTTTTTTCCCCATTTGCTGCCCTCTACACTTAGAAACTGAGGGATGGGTATTCAAGACATGTTGATTTAAGAATATTAGCTTTAGCTACCCTACATGCAGAACCAAAACTTTGATTCATGTGGAATTGGTTTGCTAGAAATTGAACTGATATGCAAGGTTACATTTGTTTTGTCCATCGCAATAGACAAAGTGATAGTGTGTTGATAAAGATTTGTCAGGCGTAGCTGTGTATTAAAAAAAACGCTTGCTCACAAATTAACTTGTACTTCCAAATCAGTAAATACAGGACGATGCTCTGCACATTTTACGTCGATTTCCTGTTGCACTCCTACGTGTTTAGAAGATGGGGCAATTTAGCAGCAAAAATTGTGTTTTTGATGATTAATTTAGAAAGCAGGGAGGCGTTTCCCCCCCCCAAAGACAACTTGTGCATCTTGAAATTACTTGAAGATTTAGGGCAATTAGAAGGAAAATGTACTTAACGTTCAAAAAATTGTTTTCTGTTTCATATAAAATTTAGCAGCGTCTTAATCCCACGTTAGGCATGAAATCTAACTTAAGTATCAGAACGTTTTCTGCACAGCTTTAGTTGTAAACTAATAATAAGCAGTCTGCTTAAAAGAAACACGAGCTGCTGCTTTCGTTTCGCATATACTTTATTCAGCTCCTAATGAAGCATGAACACCTCATTAGGTAAAACATTTCTATTAGGTAAATCATTTCATGGGCAAAATTGATTCTAATATTTTCTACAAAGACACCAGGCAGTGACAGATTTTTCCAATCAAACCCAGCAGCAGGAATCCCTCCAATTAGTTATTCAAGATACAAACCCTATTCAGCTTTAGAACGCAGAAAAATGCAGTTTATAAATCTTTATCTCTGCTAAATCATCAAGATGTTCAATAAGAGGAAAATGTTTTGGGGTTTTTTTCCCCCTAAAGTTGTGCAGTAGAATTTAAATCAATCTATTTATAAGTGACAATTATGGTTTTAACAAAATACAAAACTCTCACTTGCGGCGGCTGTTCATCTGTAAGTCAACATGGCACAAAAAAGTGCAGCCACCCAAACAAGCGAAGCCATAAAAACTTCAGCTGCTAATTTGTTTCCTTTAGAATCCACCGTGGCACACAATATATAGATGGCATTATGGCTTTTTGAATGGCAGTGGCCACACGGGCTTATTGCCACTGATAGCATCTGCGTGGGAAACAAGACGCCTGAAAGGCAAGAAGAAGAATGAGCTTTGCTCTACTCGAATACATTATAAGCGGTGCATATGCCTGGGATTATCTATGCGCATGCCTCTAAGTGTGTTTCTTTCATTCAACAGGGACTTTTTTCCATTTAATGCTGGGAAAGGCCATTGTGTGATGCTTACAAATTTGCCTGCAGTTAGGCATTATGGAGGCAATATATTTTATTATGAATCTAATTTAACTGTTGGCTGGTTTTTGAATTGAAAAGAACCTCTACAGAAAACCAACTTTAAAGAAATTATTGTATTTTTTTATGTGGTTATTCAGTTTTAAACTCGTGATCACAAAGGACCAGTGTAAAAAATGGGGAATGATTTTACACTGTGTGGTTACTAAACTCTTAATGTAAACTAAATAGTATTAAACTTAAAAAGTGATTTTTTTGTGTGTGCGTGTGTGTGAAATCAAAGCTAATTTTAAAGAAAAAAATTCTAGTTACCATGATTAAGGAGGGATTTTTGTCAAATAAAAGTCTTTTAAACATGATTTTGTTGGTCCTCAATAGGAATTAGATGAAGCCATCTTTCATTTTCAAGACTTTGTTTACAGTAATACAGGCATTTTCCAATTCTGTCATGGTGAAGGAAGGAGTTAGACTAAACGTAATATCATAGCTCATACCAATCCCTCAACATTACAATTCTCACTTATGGATCCTGAACCAGAATACCAATATTATTAGTAAAAGCTGTGAAAATGAGCATCATCTGTATATGGCTGAACTTTGCCAGAGAGTTGAAATAAGGAACTCCATAATTTGAGCACATCTCCTTGGTGCCTCTCTTTGGAGGATTTCTAGGGAAACAGACTGAAGCAAAGTCAGAACTAGTTGGAGATTCTATTTATATCTTCAGACCAGGGAATGCCTTGGGATCCTCAAAAGTAAGCTGGGGATTATTGCTGAGATGAAGCATGTCTGGGTTTGACTCCTAGACCTGTTAAAGCCAATCTTGGATAAGCAGCAGACTATGGATTGACTGATCCGCAACTCCGTGGCGGCATAGACTTTTCATTGGACCAGACCCTTGAGTTTTTACTTCAAGAGCTCCAAAACATTTAGCGAATATCCCCATAAATTTAAGGCTGATTTTCTTGAGACAACTGATGGTAAATGGGATACCTACTTCCTTAATTTCATCAGTTGGTGCCTGATGTGCAGCAGACAGCGGTCTTAACATCGCTATTAAGTCGATATTAAGTCTCATTGGAGAGCTGAGGCAGATTGATTAGACAAAAGACGATACAATTGTTTTGCAAGTTAACTTGCTCTCTGCCTCTAATATACACGGTAGAAACTTTGCACAGCTGGCTCCCTTAAATATCAAATCTCAGCAACTTGGACAAGTTTTCTATTCTTCTTTGTTTAAATTAAGGCATATGTACATTAAGCTTCCTTAAGCTGAAAATTAAACAAAAAACTTTAAGTAATGCAACTGGAATATTGAAAACACAAGCTACTGCTGTTCAAAATAACTAACATTTAGCGCCCCATCTTAGGCCAGAGATTTTACTTCATCCCCGCATCTTAAAAATATAATATTCTTTATTAATTAATGCACACTCTGTTATAATAAGAGTGAAATGCATTTGGGAGGCAAGAGCCTTTATTTTCATTGTGTGGATAAAGGGGTATTTTGGTGTCAAAGTGACATTTTACAGAAACCAGCAGAGGTTTTTCTCTCGACAACAAGTGTTTGATATTTCGGTGGCTTGACCTGAACTTGACTTCACTTTAGCAGACTAAGAGGTTCAGCAGGGGGGAGCTGGGGGGATCGCAGAAAACCTGCAGCAGAGTGATTTTAGTGCTGAGGATTAGAGTTATTTGTGGTTGTACTGTTAACCTCTTCAGACCATTTTGCAAAGAGCAAGAAAAGTCAGAGAGAAGATAACGTGCGGTGTTTTCCCTAAATTCTAACTTATGTCAACCCCACTGCAACAAATTTGAAATCACTACAATTAAAGAATGTTCAAAATGTTTATATTAAAGAACAGTATAGAATGCATTGCCCTGTACAACAATTCCCCTTCCTACTTACAACAAGTAGAAAACCACGCTGTTGTCCATTTCAACTCTTCTCTATGGAAGTAACAGGCCACAAAGGTGTGAAGAGCATCGGATGCAATTAGCAATGGCTAATTGGGCTAAACAAAATTATCTACAAATGTAGATAATTTATTGTAAATAACATGGTCAAAAAAAACAAGCATTATGATACTGGAATAGCAACATTAACTAACCAAAAAATAGATAAGCAGACTTGGAACGAGAGAATCTGTCCAGATATTCTCAGTATTTTTCAGTTTTGCTGTCATCGCTTCTTCCCACATGCTGGATTGCGTTCCATTGCTCCCTTATGAGTTTTTTCCTTTTTTCCTTTAAGCAGCGTGGTGCACATCCTCATGCCTAATTATTTCACCCCCAGAGCAATCAGTTTCTCACAGAGAATCTTCTACCTCTCTCAGCTCTTTCTCCACTTGAATCTTCTCTTAGTTTTCTCTAGTAATGTCAGCTTGTATATAAAATTCTTTGTTTTCTTTTGTTTCTTTTCTTCTCTTTTTATGTATTTGCTTGATTATTTATGAGAACTCCTTAATTTGTGCCTAGGGCATTGTTGTGAGCTTTATTTTTCTTAGGATTTTGCCTCCAGGTTGCCTCTTTGTCAAGTCATATTCACACTGCAATTTCATCCCAGACCTAATTGTATGTCATAAAAACCATTCTGTACCCATGTATTTAACTATTGAGCACTGGTATAATTTTCTTGGTAGTTGTTTAACCTCAAGCTCTGAAAGATAATAGAGCACACTGTTGAATTCCTATTAAGTTATTTTGAGATTTACCAAACATGGCAGAAGATGCTTTGGCCAGATGAGACCAAAATTGAATACATTGGCCTGCATGCGATACTATGTGTGAAAGAGGTAGACAAAGCAAAGAAAAGGATATTATTGCAACATATCTTAGCATTTGTTTAATTTTGCTCCGAGTGCTTAATAAAATGTCATTTGATTCAAGTGCCTGCACGGCAGAGCAAAGCTGTAGCAAAACAGAAAAGGACAGAAACACAATGCAGGAAAAGGTTAGAGAGACAGAGTCCATTGGCATTTACTAAGTACTTAATAAGGTGAATGTGTCACAGACAAATAGGGATAGAGGACATAAATACACCCCGGCTGAATAATCAAACGCACACAAGTACAACCTCTGTCCAATGGATCCTATAAACACCCAGGTCCTTACACGACAGGAAACACACAGCCGCCAGAATCACACTGACACAAACACTTTTCACTTTCAGCATCTGCCAGTTGGGTGTATTAGCTGAAGAATAAAATGGTCAGTGATGGCCTTACGGTTCAGTAAGGAGAGAAGTTAAAATGAACTGACTGAACCCTGACAAGATAGTGCTGGCAGTTCACGGAGAAGAGAGGTCTGCCAAGACTAACCTAATATTTTATGTCCTGTGTTGCTTTACTTTCTGTGAATGGGAGTAATACTATATGGCTGGGTTTAAGTTTGAAAAATTACTTGATTTGTAGTTTTACTTTGTGTTAAAGGTTCCTATTAAGTATCATTTACCATCCGTACATGTGAAATGGCGTTTTGTCAATGAAGTCAGTACTCCAAAAGTAATGTCAATTAAGAAATGAGATTTGATCAGATCAAATATTACATTTGAAGCAAAAAGAGCAAAGCTTGAAAGTCCGAGATCATTCCAACTCTGAAGTGTGGGTGTGGTGACAATATGTCGAATGTGGATGTAGCTGCAGGAAGGACTGGTGCAATTCATGCAATATAAAACATCATGACAAAAAGGAGATCATGTGGAAACAAAGTCAAATCTAAAATCTAAAAAACAGTCACAAACTCCTTGTTTAGGAACAAACGATGAACTGAAGCCCATTCGCAAATAAATAATAAATATAATCTATTGTGAGAAGTTTGTGGAAGGATACCAAAAATGTTTAAAAGGTTAAATTTTATAAGTTTAAAATTTCAATGCTAAGTAAATTACAGTAAATCTTTGTATTTAGAAAAAAAAAAAAAAAGAATTTATTTACTTATTTTGTGGTATTTCACAATAATTACTTCCTAGTTGGACCCCAATAAATGCCAGAAATAACGGGGAAATAAAATAAATAGAAAAATATATGAAAGTCACAGTAACTGCTCATTTTTAAATCACGAAAAATGTTTAAGACATGTTGCCAATTTGTAACATCACATGCAATAAGACCTCATTTGAAAAATAAAAATATTGCCTCTGCTGTTTTTAGTGGAAAATAAATCTCCAAAAATAATCGGATTTCTCTTTTTGTCTTTGCAGCATGTTCACATCTAATGACACCCTTTTTCTGACCACAGACAGAACAAAGTTACAGTCGGCGTTAGTCGGTCATTTCAGGTCTAGGTTAAAGAAGTCAGTCAACAGAAGTCAGAAGTAAGTGATTATTAACCACTTATGGTTTCTTTTCTACTTTTTTTTAAAATGCTTTAAAGCGAACGTCTACATTTGGCAGAGTATATGGAAAAGGTAGACAAACAGAGCCATCTGCTCTGATCATTAAGCATGAAATGCTTTTAAGCATAATGTCCAGCTAATTAAAACAACATCACAAAATGCTATAAAGGGAAGCATTAAGGCAATGACATTAACATACATCCTTTTAAATTGAGAAAAACAATGCTTGTACAAATATTGCTTGAAGGCCAACATCTGTTGCCAATCATTAATGTTGAACTAGCTACCATCTATAAGGAGCACAGAGTTGCAGTAAAAGTGTATCTTATATTCTAAGAGAGCCTTTTGTGATTAGTCTCATTATCCTTTGAAAAATCACTCTGATGGGGACATAATTTTCCTTAATCATTGTTATTTTATATTAAAAAAGAAGCACAGAATTTGCTGATTCTTTCAAAGCAATCAGACCAATTACATGTAATAGAGGACTGCTTACCATTAATCACATCAATCATTTACAGACTAATCAACAATTAAGAATTTACAAACATGACTGTGGTTTGAGAGCATTAAAAATTTTCCAACAAGACAGGTGATCAATGCAGATTATTAAAAATATTTTTTAATGTTTTAACTGAGATATTCAAATCTCCTTTTAGACCCAAAGGGTAAGTACATGCCTTTTATTACCCCTAGTTTCTTGACTTTTGTTTTAATTCTAAAATAAAAAATAAAATAAAATTTTTATGGTAGTCAAGTAGCTACCCTTTAAAACAAAAAGTTTGGATACCACTGCTCAGAACTTTTAATCTCTCAAGTATAAAGACAGGTTATGGTAAATTGGTTTTTTTAAAATAAGATGGAGGGCGTTCAAAAGGAGGAACCTCGGGTCTGTTTGTTTGCAGCACCAAAAATGCGACGGATGAAACCGATACTTGCCTTCGTGATTTAAAAGAAGTTGCTTATTTCCTACAAACTATCTCGCATTTCTGGGATTCTCCTACTGTGCAACCAAACTGAATTGGGCTGATCAAGGCAGACTCCATCAGGCCTGATTAACAATCGTAAGAGAATTATGCATCAGTTACCCTACGCCACATAAGTCAGCCAACACAATATTTTAGTCCAGTCAGATAAAAATACATAACCATTCAATGATTTTAATACTAATTGATGAAAGTTAAATTTAGGAAATTTCCTTTCCCTCAATACAACCGAAGGAGTTTAGGTGGCATTGTTGTTGGTTAAAGTGTTTTATTTTCCCTTCCTTCTTCATTAAAAAGCATCAACTCTTTGCTGGGCTACCTTTGACCCTCTCATCCACCGAGTGCAAGACTGATCTGCTCTCATGCAGACCCCCCATGCTGCCTGGGCCAATCAACAGGCCACAGAACACCATTATTTCATCTTTCTCTGCCGAGGTGTCAGAATCCAAACATTGACCGCTCCCTTCTTTAATACAACTCGCTGGATATATTCATCATTTCTCTGTTACTGTCTACTCCCTGCCCTCGATTGCTCTTAAAATCTCCCTTCCTGCAATAGAGTTCGCCTGTTCTGTTCCTTACCTCCATCTTCCAACGCTTGTCAGTCCCCCTGGCCGATCTCGCCATCGCTTCCCTCTTCTGAAAGTAGCCATCCATCTATTCCTTCCTTGGAGCCCCTTGTGGCGAAAGCGCCATAATGAAATCTCAGCAAGCCTTATTGTGTTGATTAAAGCTGTCAGAAGGGAACTAAGAGTGGAAAAATACAGCCCGCAACTGGGGAAAACAAAGGTTCAGCTGTGCAGTGCCAGCGCCCGTTTTTTATTTTAGCCATTGTTTCGACAACTTTGCTGCTTCCTTACAGTTTACTCATACACATTAAACTCAAACCCACTTTGTGTCAGACTCTCTCCAACCATTTAGGAGAAGGTAAACCCCTTTGAAATATTCTCTCCATCCACCATAAGTTAAAGCAATTATGTCAACATCTTTTTCTCAAGCCACTTCTCCAGAGCCAATTTCCCTCATATGCTAAGACTGAACATGCTAAATGCAGGATTAGTTTGTTATTAGATTTTAACAGTATGAAACACCTCTACTATTTATCTTGCTTAAATAAAAATGTAAAACAATATTTGATTACATGAGGGACAACAGTATCTGTGTTAGTTTTGCTTCCCATATTTTGTTCTGGGTGGTGCCGGTTTTTTTTGGGGGGGCAGATGTGGTAATTTTTTGAGAATGAAATGTGGGAGTTTTACTAAATATGTTCTCTCTATTGACACAATGCCATTTAAAATTTTAAGTCATAAGACTAACTCAAAACTTTCGCTGGTGGACCAGAAATAACACGTATTCATCCAACCATCCATTTTCTAACACCCTTGTCCCTAATGGGGTCGGGAGGTGCTGGTGCCTCTCCAGCTACGATCCGGGTGAGAGGCGGGGTCACCCTGGACAGGTCGCCAGTCTGTCGCAGGGCAACTTAGAGTCAGACAGGACAAACAACCATGTACACACACACTCACACCTAGGGAGAATTTAGAGAGACCAATTAACCCAACAGTCATGTTTTTGGACTGTGGGAAGAAGCCAGAGTAACCAGAGAGAACCCACGCGGGCCGGGAATCGAACCCAGGACCTTCTTGCTGCAAGGCAACAGTGCTACCAACAATATCATCTAATACATGTTCAGTGTAATGTTTCATTCTGGTGGGAGTGAAAGTTTCTACAGTAACTCCCAAACAAGGCCGTTTAGTTTTGCCTGAAGATATGCAGGGTAACTGATGAATTTCCCTCATGCAATAGATGGAATACTGTCGCTTACACAGGTAGACAGTTATGATACGCTAAGATAGTGGTGTACAGTAGACGCCATCAAAACCTAGATCTTATTGTAACAGATTGGTCAAAGACATCCACAAAATTCAAGACAATCTTGATCTCCATGTAAAGAAAACTTTAGTAGGCTAAATTTTATGTGAACATAACACCTTCTCAGGTCCTGCTGAGGACCTGAGGACTAGTAAACTACTCAATTAGGTTACCTTTCTCATGCATAAAATGTAGCTTATTTTACCAATAGACAAGCAATTGTTTTTTCTTTGTTGTTGTTTTTTTCCCTGTGTTTTCCAGTTGTTTAACTGGCAACAGGTTTACCTCCGGAAGGAAAAACATGGAAGACAAGTCATCTTTACTTTGGTCCCAAAACGTTTTAAAATATTTTTGGGAGCTTCCCCTCCATCAGCCAAGACAAACAACTGAGAGTTTGCTGCAATAATCGAAGCAAGGAAATCCTAAAGTGGAAACCTTGAAATCAGTAAAAGGCCAAAGCCAAGCAAAGTTTGTGAATTTGCCCTTTAGCCAAAAACTGTGAAGTTGCTTTTTTGGACTGTGTATGCATGTGCAATACAGCTGCAGAGGAACAAAAGTAACGAGTTTGGCTTCTCATCTGACGGCAAAACTCAAAACAACATAAGCATCTGCACTGAGTCAGAATTAGTCATACTGCATACAATTTGCTCGAGTTATATAAAACTGGCTATTGAAGGCTGCAAAAGACAGAAAATCTTGACGTGCAGATGAGAAACAACTACAATCAGGTGCTTATGTCTGAGAGGGAGGAAAAAGCCTTTTACTAACCAATTTCCTGCAGGGACTTCCTGAAATATATTTGAAATCACTTCTAGAGAAAGCAATGAGCTGAAAGTTCAGGTAATAGTGAATCATTACTGTGAAAATATTATGACTAGAGAGTGGGTGTTGGGGGGGAAAAAAAATAGAAAGATGCAAAGGAAAAGGGAAGTAAGGAGCACGAAGCACAAGAAGTCATTTTAACATTATGATAAAATAAAATTATACTAAAGAGAGAAAGAAGAAAGGGTCTATTTAAAGAAGATTATCAGCCACTCATATCTGTAATGCCTAAAAGATGTTGGTTGTAAAAAAAAAAAAAAAAAAGGGTTATTTTTAATGTGTGCATAATTCAGAGATAAAATTCAACTGCAGCATGTACATACGACAAATGATCCAGAAATAACATCCTTAAAAGTGTGGAATGCATTTATGCTAAACCTGTTTGCTCCGACATCCCAAAATAAAATCAAGTGCAGCAAACTGCCTTCAGAGTTCACCAAACTGGGAAACAAAGATCGCAAATGTGCTGGTTAGAGAACTTTAGTGTGAAAAACACGCAGGAAACACATCAGACAGGACAGAAATAGGGCTGCGGCAAAGTTTAAAGCAGTGTCATTAAAGGATATACTAAATATTGACTCAGTGGACAGTTTCACTTCTCATTTGTATGTATAAAACACCTGAAACCTAGGCATCATCTCTCTTCCACTTCACAGTGCTGGTCTGTTACAATTCTTCAACGTTTACGAATAAATTCCCTAAGAACTGTACTATGGCTTTGCATTGTGACCATGTTGTCTAAAAATAATTTTTTAAATAAAAAGACAAATAGTATTGACTTAACACAAACGACAAACAAGCAGGAGGACACAAACTCAATACAGACATACATTTAAACACACATGCACACGCACGCACACAAAACTCAGTAAATATCCTCAGTCATTAGGAATATATGACTCAGCAAACATCCCAGTTGGATAAAGATGAAGCGTTTTTATTACCCGCCAGTACCGATGGGTATTTCCTTCAGAGGTCAACCCTCTAATAGTTTCACACAACATATTCACAGACAGGCAGGTATGTGGCAGCTTGACAAGGTTGTATATCAACAATATCTCTTTCAATTATGAAGAAAACTAGACAAAAATCCCACATGCAATCTGGCCAGGCATCCACAAGGGCTCTGTGAGGAGACCTCAGCGGCCAGGGGAATGGCAGCTTCCAGTTAAGTATAAAAATGAGTCCAAATGTTTTTTTTTCTATCTTCCCTCCATGAAAAGGTTTCAACCGAAGGCTTAAAAATGTTCCGGACGGATTTGACAGACAGCACACATCAGCCAAGCCAATATATTTTAAGCCTACTGCAGTGTTCTTATTGAAGCTTGTAAAATATAATTGCGTGATACAAGTTCTCCCATTGTGCAGTGCTACAGAAGAGTTTTACACGTTGCAATGTAAAAACCTTAAGCTGTATTGATATAAAATGGGGGTAAAAATGCAACATTTCAAACCATTTTGACAAAGTCGGCAGTCCCATTAGTGAAACTATGAACTGCTCTTGTTAAATAAATGCAAGTGGGTCATTTATAATGTATATTTTACTTTTTTTTAAAGTTAATCAGAGTGTAAAAGAAAATGTTTAATTTGTTATTGTTATGACAATGATAACAATGATGATGATTATTACTGAAAAAAATAGTTACTGAAGTTAAAGAAGTTGCTGAAGAAACAAAAAGAAAAACAACTAAAAAAATAAAAATAAAGTCATTCCAGAGGTTGGGTGCAGGGAGAATCTGCTTGACAAATTGAGTTTTTAATAAACAAGATTAATCTAAAGCTAAAAAGATTTTTAAGATGAAGTTTGTAACAACTATGCTAGTTTTGAATTATACAAGCACGGTGATGGCTAGGGACCCCTCCAGAGTCATGACATGATGCTCGTTGGGACATTTCGCCACAAAAATAGATCAATAAGTTGATCAGAAAGTCATTTTGAGGCTTTATTGGTGGTCTGGGTAAAAACGGTTGGTCATCAGAAACCAGAGGTCCAGGAAAACCACATGACCCAGCCATTTCTGCAACAACCTAGATCAATATCGGGATGATCAGGGAAAGATATTGGCAACATGAAAGCACGATGAGCAATACTCTCCCTCAGCACAAAACAATTGAATGGCCAATCTATCTTGGCAATAGCCAGGAGACACAAACAGTCTGTCAGACACAAAAGATGATAGGTTGCACACATGCAGTCACACAGTCACCTCAATATTTGAAAAATTGTCTAAAATATTAACTCTCATTTTAATTTGTTATGTGCTTGCATTACCAAGAACTTGCTACAAATGGTTAGTCTATTTTTGGGGTGTGGGGATTTTCTAAAAGAAAAGAAAACCCTTTATCCTTTTAGAGCCCCGGTGGCAGCTGTTAAGCATGTTAAACAGCTGGGTGGCTCCTGGCTAGTAAATAAAGCAAAAGGGAAGAGGTAAAAGTGGTAGGCTGGAAAGAAAGTGGCAGGAAGAAGTATAAGAAAGCAAAAAGGAAAAAGGTTCTTGAGATGCCGAGAGGAGGGGAGGCTTGTAAAAAGACATAGGAGTCGTCATTAAGCATTCACACCAGGTCGCTGACAACCATTGACGTCTTGCAGTAGAAAGGAGATTATGTACGGGGCAGATAGAGGGCGGAGGCAAAAGGGTCAGCGAATTAGGAAAGTCGGTTGGCAGAGAAAGGAGAGAACGCTGAAAGTGAAAGAGATGGGCTGAGGTACGCGACATCAGTTAGTGCTTTGGAGCGAAAGGATGAGCTGGTGTGTGCAGAAGTGAGACGGACAGGAGAGAAAGAAGTGCTGGAAGCTGTAATGCAGAGGAAGGGGAGAGAAGACGGGATGATACAGTGACAGACTGAGGCAGCAAAAACAGGGAGACAAGCTGCCAGGAGCAGTTTTGCGGTGCCATAAAATGCCAGCTGTATGCCACTGCAGTCTCTCCCCTCCCATCACTGCTATGCGAGACATCACTATGCTGGCCGTATATACACAGTCAACCTACACCCACACACACACATACACGCACATTTACGGTGGGTTCAATGATTACTTGGATTTCCTTAGCAGCTTTTTATGAGCTGAGAGACTGAAAGCGACAGCAACATGTACTGGCCACTTGTGGGCGTGACAAGATCATCTGTGTTTTCACAAAACTGTGGAATGCCAGTTGTTGGAGATAGTCTGTTTACCTAGGCATAAAAAATAGATGTTTGTTGTTTAGTTCTTTCCTGTATGGCAAAACTGTTAATATGAAATCTCAATTTCCATCTGGACAGACAGTGCACCGTGCAAATAAATGTTTTGTCACATTTGTACCACATAATTTGTTGGCATTTTTTTATTGTATACAACCTTTTTCCTTATACTTCTTTGTTTTTACAGACAAAAAGTCTATGGTGTCCATTACATTGCACAGGTTGTAATAGGAGAAAATGTGGTAGCTGAAGGGGTTTGATTACTTCTTAAAGGCACTATAGATGTATTGATTAAATGAACAAGCTGGCTGCATTGTGAAAAATGAAAGCTTTACTGTAGTGTGTAATTAAAGCCAAATCTTTAAGAATTAATGCAAAAAGATCATTAGCTTTGCATAAAACATAAAATATGTACATCTGAAATTACAGCAGATCATTATTCAGGAACTTTTTAGATTGAATTTCTGTCTACTGGGCAGCAGCTGTTTTAATTTATTTCAGCTCAACGTATAAAGAAATCCATTTTCACAAACTTAAATCTAGCTTGAAATAAGTAATCCATCAAACTGAGCAGTTGCCATCTTTATTTTGGTTCCAAACTTGCACTGTCGCCGCACAACAGCGGAGTTCAGCAGGGAGACATTTCAAAGTGGAGGCTTGCTTGGGGGACAATGTGACATTTCGGATCTCGGCATCAGGTGGTGGAAAGCGGAGTTTTCTCGTGCGTGACGCGGCCGCTTTCACGCCGTTCCCTCCAAGACGCTCAAGTAAAATTGCTTACTTGGCAGTGCGTTTGGCAGGCTGTTATCAATCCTCTGTTGTGCGAGCATCTTGTCTGTGGCATCGAGGACAGTTTTTAAAATGGCTGTCAACTTAAAAGCATTAGTCACACAAAGCCACCACTGTGGCACTTTAAGTGTTTTTCCAGATCACCAGTTTACACAAAACTCATTTCACGTTGGCATTCTTTGTTATTCTCTTTCGCACTCAGTTTTTATCCACCAAAGAGTTGCGACGTGAGCTATAATTTAGAGCTTCGTTTTCTACTAGACTGTAACTTTGAGTGTAATTAATAGAAGAAAACCTTCCCTTCATTTTCCAAGTCATGCATATACATATACTGTGTTTTACCCTCCATCGACCAATGAGAAACCTCACAAGAAGCAGCTTTAGCTTGGTCACTAATCACTGGTTTTCTTCGTCGTCAACGACACAGAGAGAAACAGTGTTGAGTTATATCTATGTGCATGCCTTACTAGTGCACTTATCCACAAGGAAATGTGCTTTCAATGGCTGACAATGTTTGGTCTTATCACTGCTCCCTGGAGGCTTTAGGTCTGTCTCATTCTTTCTTATCTTAATAAGGTTGGTCTTAACTGCCCCTCTCCAGTATTAGATTCACGGTGACACCACCTGTTCTAGTTAGGTCATACACTTAAACCCACAAAAGTTATTTTATGTTCACAATGAAGATTTTGGTTTCTCTACAGCAAGGTTTCTGTCCTGACTTTTTTTCTCTCTCTCTCGCTGAATGAACCTCATTCACACTTGTGTCATATCTTTAAAAAGAGAGTGGATTTAGAGGTTGAAGCTAGACGGGAATAGGGCGAAACCAAAGTGGAACTTCTACACTCTTAATCTACAGTCTCAAAGTTGCTGTAGAGCTATGAAACAGCTCTTATTATAGATTTTTACGCTGCTTTAATTTTTTTTTTTGTCAGATAGTTACTCTTACAAGAAAAGCTTATAATCTTCCATTCTCAGCACGTTTTAGAGAAGATGATTGGTAGCACAACAGAGGTGTTAAAAAGTCTAAGCTAAGTGTTAAGTCTTTCATCACAAGTCCAGATCAATTCTCAAGTGATGGAAAGAGCTCATTTAGTCTTCCTGCAGCATTTCTTTGCTGTAGATTTGTCTCGTCTTTCTATCTAATTTAACTAATATTTAACATTTTACAGCTAATCACTCACTGTTTAATTCAAGATGTGAAATCTATTACAAGCTTCTGTGTCTACAAAAAAAAAACTAAAATGAAAATACTACATCTTACGAAACGGTCAAAAAGATTAACAGTAAAATTTTCATAAATTCAAAATAAGACACAATCTTCTCCAAATGGTGCTTGAGATTCTTTCACTTGCAATTTCTAATAATCAATATTCCTCCCTACTTTGCCACTGACACCACAAAAACATTAGATCACAGATTGTTTGAGATTAAAGTAAAACTAAAATTACAAGCAAAACAGATGACTTCAAAACTAAAAGTTATTCAAATCAAATGAAGGGAAAGAAATAATAAAAGTTTGTATTGTTGATGCATAGTAAACATACTTTTGACACCTGAACAAAAGCGGACTCCAATTATTTTTATGAAACATTCAGTGGAGGTCTTTTCTCAAAGTTAACTTGTGAATCCTCTTGTTCCAAATGAGTCAAATGTTTGCGCCTGAGCATGTCATGTTCTGTGGGATTTAGGATAAACAAACTCACAGCAATTATTATTCGTTTTTGCCACTTTTAAAAAAAATTCTGAGCACATTGTACAATCTAACAAATGTTCTGTGCTTCTCATCCAAGAAATTGAAAGTAATGTGAAGACACAGACGGGCTCAGTGGATCTGCATAGGACAGCAACAGCATAAATGAAATTAAATAAAAACAAGAGCTGTGACTACTGTCCCTTTTTGTGTGATCTACTTGCATAAAAAGCATAAATACATGCAAATGTCCCAATATTTTGTTTCTTCTGACTATTTAATCCCTTCATACAATTATTGAAAAAAGTACAAACAGTTTTACAACTGCAGATTTCAATTGCTTTCTTTCATTATCACCATTTTTATTGAGAGACATGCCTTTATTCATTCAGCAAGCTGTTAATTTAGGCTTCAGTGTTCTGGTCAAGCAGTCATTTGGCTAAATTGGTTTTCAAATCTGACATTTATATTTAATTGGTAAAAGGAGTAAACTGCAAACTCTGAGTAAGTTCTCACGAATCACCGTCAGCTGTAGCACTAAGGAGAGCATGTTAACACATCTGCTTCTGATGGCCGGGGCTGTAGCACAAGTCTAAAGAAAAATCGCTAAGAGTTCCTGCTCGGCTTATCAAGGGGAACGAGTGTTGGAAAGGAGGCAGGGGAACCCAAATTGTTCTTGGCTGTTCCTCCTGTTGGCTGCAGTCCTTTTCTGTTCCCTTTTGTGGCAGCTTGAAACTAGACCATGATGGATGTGGACAGGGAAAATCTAATGATTGTGGTGGAGAACTGTAATAATAGGTCCCGAGGCAGGGTGTGCTACCTTAGCAGGGTGTGAGAAGATCATTCTTTTCTGGGTCTTTTAGAGAACGGCCTTCCAGGAAACACGGATTGGTCTCCTGAGGGGGCCAATCTCCTCCCTGGAGCCTTCGACGCGTTCAATACCAGGCTATTCCTATGACATTGACATATAAGCCCTTTAACTTCTCATTGCTATTTTGGGAAAGTTCCTTGAATTTAAGGGGCTTCACTTCCACTCTTAGTGTTGGGATGGCAGAGGCGTAGCCACTGGGGAAGTGGGAAAAGAACGCAGGAGTGAGAACACATCTCTGTGGACTACCGGCGTTCACCAGATGTCAGAAGAGGATGTTCCAAATTGTATCCAAGGTTGGCTGTCTGTTTAAAAACTGGTGACCCGCTGGCAAATTCAGGAAATATGTTAATCAGAGAGCTCTGTGAGATGGCTTCCAGAACGATTGTACTGAACACCACATGTGAATAGGCTCCCTGAGCAGTAATTTTGTTAAGTGAGGTACATTATGAGAAGAAATGTGCATCTCTTCACTAGTCTCAGGGGTGTTTTGACTAAACTCTCTGAGTCCCTCTGATAAAATAACACTGCAGAACATTTTTCTTTTTACTTTTGAGGTGCTTTTAGTATCTTACCACCATTTTCTTTGTTTTTCTGCAACACCCCTTCATAGGTATCTTTGTCTCCATCTATCACTCCCATTCGCCACTTCCTCCACCCGTCAGATCTTTATCGCTGCCACTTTATTTCTGCCCATCTCTCTCCCTATTGCATTTATCTTATTTACCACACTGTTTGTTTTTTACCTCCTTCCCAATCTGTGTCACCAACAGTGACTAGGAGAAGTGAACTGATATCGTTTGGTTCCAAGTCACTTCAGAGGAGCTCTAGAGTTGAAATCTGCTTTGCTAAAAGACCGAGACAGATCTATATTGGCTATTAAGGATAATAAACTGAAGCACTGGCTCTAACCCACAGAGCCGTGGATTTATCCAAAATTTGATTCAATGTTGCTCTTTTGCCAGGTTTAAAAAAAGAGAGAAAATCTTTATTTAGTGACCTTTCTGAGTTTGGCATTTGCAGAAAAATGTTGTTCTTATTTCTTTTTTCCACTTAGCCAAGCACAGGTATGCATCATAAAGTGAGGCAAGAGTGAGATGGTGACTTTTGGATACGAGGTGTCATCTCGAGGCTTTTAAAGATACTTAATTCATCATTGCTCTAGTCATTTGCAGATCAAATTGAGGCATTATTACTGAAGCAATTTACTACGCTTACATGCACACACACGGTAAAAACACTAAAACAAATGTAATAGTTTGACATGCGAGTTAAAAAGAGGTTCCAAGAACTATGACAAACTGGGGAAAGCAGACATGTGAAATTGTCAAACATCCCAATTTTTTTTAATGACACCATATTATACGTTTACTCTAGTGAGCATTATTCCTGGCCGAGTATAATAACTATGATACAGTTTGTTAAAAATGTCTAAAATGACCAAAAATGAGCCAAGATGATGCAGATTACTACTGATTTAAGAATGCCATTAGTAACATTTATTTATGGTTGTTTTGATACATAAACTAGAAATCTTAGCCAAGATTTCTAGTTTATTTTGTAGTAGGTTCACATTTTGTAGTAGGTTCTTTTAATATGGTTCTTATGAATATTTGATATCTGATTTTGTCAGGTTATTTCTTTGGGTCAGCTCAAAGATTGACAAATTTAGCAGTCAATCTTGTAATGTATCCTTTCAGACAGCTGACTGTCAGTGCACAGCAACAGAGTTTGTGTGTGGGAGGCTACATTAAATTATACTCCAAACATCAAGAAAACTTGTCTCTCCAGCACTTTCTGTGGCATATCATCAAAAGACCTTTCAAATGTATCAAAATAATACAAAATCTTTGTTGTTTTGCACCCTAACGTTTTCAAAAACTTAACTGTACCTTGATACACCCAGCACATGATTACTGGCATATGCAAATTTTAACTATCCAGCAATGTTTTAAAATGCAAAACAAAGTTTATGTATAAATTGCTTCAATTGGGTTCAAGCAGCACTAAAGCTAGCTGAAGTTGACTTAAACTATGTTTTGCTTTGATCGTCATAGCAATGTCAACTGGTACATTTTAGTATAGCAATTAAAGTAGCTTGCATTTTACCACTGCACTGGTTGCATGTCACCATCTAATTTTGTTTGTGGGTTTTTGCTTTGTCATATTAAATGATATATTAAAAGTTGTCTCTTTCCTCCATTATTGATTTTAAATTAATAGTCCCGTATTTAACAGAGACTTTGCCATTAATAGCAACTGTGGTGCATATAAGAAGTATGTCCTAAGTTTTCAAAATTGTGGCTTTGTAAATTGTAAACCTTCTACTTAAAAACAATGAATCTTAAGAATGGTGTTTGTATAAAACTTTTGGCAGCTAATAAAAAAGATTGAGAGTTTAATTTTTTAATGAGTGGTATTAAAAAGTTGCATATTTGGCGTCAGAAACAATAGTTTTCCATAATAAGCAATTGGATAGACTTCTGACTCCTTTTTTTTGCTTGTCTACCTTTACAAAATAAATATTTTCTGTACTCAAACTCCACCGCTGAAAGAGGCAAATCCTCTCCTTATAGCATCACAGCAGTCTCCTTGTTGGAGACAGACAGAGATATTGCCCGGGATAAAAATGGTTGTATAGCTATGTCAGTGGTTTTTTTGGGTTTTTTTTGATAAGGCAGAGTCAAAAAGATAACATGTCTATTTCTCTCTTTCCCTTTCCTTCTCAGCCATCGCCTCTCTGACCTCCAAGTACCTTTGTTTTTCTACTGCATTATATCGTCCTCTCTGGTTTCCATGTGACTAAAAGAATACAAAGCAGTGTTTCAACCAGCCAAAGTCATGGGAAGACAGAAAGGACAGACGAAAATGTAAAGGCCTGCAATCAATACAGAGAGGAAGGTGTAAGAAAGGAAGGCAGTCACGTGAATGTCAATTACACAGTTGTATGACGGGGGATTTTTTTGTGTGAATGGAAAACACAGTGCGCTATAACTTCAAACACAATATACCCAGTGTGTTTCCTTTATCCCTATTTGTGAAGTCTCTGCAGTTTCTTCAATCCCTTCTCTGTCGAGACAGGAATGAAGAGAAGTCCCAGCTTTCACCTGCTGGGGATTTTTCTCCCCTGGGATTCTGACTTTCAGTTTTAAATTCAGTGTCCTTCATTGGCACAGAGCACACAAAAAACGTCTCTCTCCCTTTGCTTTTGTGGGGTCTTTCAACCACTTCCCTAAATCATTCTCTGTCACTTTTTGGTTTCAAAAAAATGTCTATAAGTTTAACAGACATATCTGGATGACACCTTAAAAAAAACACTGAACGGAAACGCTGCTGCTTCCCTTCCATGCACACTCCCTTGTGTTAAGTTTTCAATTACACCTTTGATTGACGTCTCTGCAACTTTTTATCCTTCTCTGCAACATATTTTTTAGGATTACTAACACATTTTTGAATCAAACTGAATTATTAAACTTCTTGAATGACAATGGGAGTAAATACACACATATCCAGTGAAAACGGACAATTTTGCCAAACATTTAACTTGAAATATATTAAACACTTTGGTGACGGTAACCAAGAGGAGCACTTTACCAAGAAAAATGTCACCAAATAGCAGATGTGAATGTAGACACTTGAGCTAATATGGAGGATTTAGACCTATAAAGTGGGATTTTGTGATAAAACCCAAAATCATTTCAAGATTTGTTCAAAAGATGAGGCTTTTGAACTTGGTGTTTTATTCAGACATTTTATTCTGTAAGAACTAAAATTTGACATTTTTTTCTGTGAGCAACCACAGAAGTCGACTTATATTGACAGGATTAGAGAAGTTAGTTTGTTCACACTTAGAAATTTCAATCAGCACAATCTAAAAGATGATGTAGTAGATTTTACAGGAAGCAAAGTGTTGTTCCTCAAGGGCCATGATGAATCAGACATTACTGTCTAACTTCAAATAAATTTTTTAGATGGACTTTTATGTTCAAGAATTGCAAAGAAGTACATTTTCAGAACTTTTCATCATTTACTGCATGCGCAATTGGATCCCATGTTTTGTAGGGTATATTGATCTCCTTTGTGCTGTTAAGCCAGTTTCACTGACAACCTGTCATGTCTTACTGCTTGCGGTTGTGGCTCTGAATCTTGCATTGCTGACAAGACACTTCTACAAACCTTTACTTCGGTTTGACATTGTTTGGAGTCTGGCCACTATTTTACTTGTCATGTCTGACACAGGTCTGTATAAAACTAATGTATTCTGAAATTATACAAAAGACATTTTTGTAAGATCGCTAGATTGGCTCAACATGCTAAACAAAACAGTCCAAATATCAACAAAGAACGTGTCATTTAAAAGCAACAATAAGACGACATATTGCTTTTCTTTGATCAGAGATTCTGAGGAGATTAATGGGAACAAGAGCTGTACATTTTTCAATAAACTCTGAAAAACAGAACTTCTCTTAATTTCTCCGGCTTATAAAATATGCATCAACTGTGCAGAACGAGCTGACATTTCATTTTTCATTTAAATAAGTCAGCACAGAAAGGCTGCATTGAAAGAGAAATGGCAATAAAAATTATTTTCTTTAATGATGTTTTCATAATTCTGCTTCATAAGTTAGCAATAAGGTGCGAGGCGTGTGACGTAAGGTTGAGTGAAATATTTAACAGATTTTAAATAGCAATAACTAAATGAATAAATGGGATTTTCAGAGCTTTGGTCAATGTGCCTAAACTCATCAACCATTGTAAAACATGATCCATTTGCGAGTATTATGTTGCCCTGCAATAGATTGATGACCGTTCCACTGTGTACCCGCCTCTTGCCCATTGACCCACTGGAGATGAGCGACATCCCTGCAGCAGCAAGGATAAACAGAAACAAATCAAAAGTTATCATCCAATAATAAAAGGTAATGCATTTCAAAGATGCATTACCTTTGAAATGCATCTTCAGAACTGACAGTATTTTCTTTGAGGGTTAAAGCAATTGCAAAATCTAAAAAAAAAGAAAAGAGAAAAAGCTTGTAATTCCACCGATACATGCGTGTGAGTGAAAGAATCACACAGCCTCTCTGTTAAACAGTAGCTGAGGACATCAAACGGCTCTCAGGCTGTCAAGTGTCTAAATTAGCTAAAGCGGTCGTACCTGGGCTTCACATCACTTCCATTTTTCTGGCTCTCTCTCTATCCTTTAAGGTCTTGTTAACAATATATGAGCTTCAAATAAATCACTTTTCAATCTCTATTTCTGTTAAGCCATCAGTTCTTGTCTCCTTGTGCTTCAAACTAACCTCTGCAGCTGCAGCAGCATGAATGGGTTCTCCCTCAGCTTTGTGTGTTTTCTATCTCTTTGCGAATTACTTGTGATGGTCTTCATCATTCCAAAATATTCACTTACATCTTGTCCTTTGTACATATTGAGCTTTCCCCAGTCGTCAACTTAGCAGTTCCTCTCTTGCACCCTCATCACCCTCCTGGAAGGAGCGTCACCATGTGCTGATGAAACAGTCACTTTTCACAGACCATCAAACTCGGTCTTTTCCTCTTCCAAACCTTTGCTTACCCAGTTTTGCATTTCACTGAATCAGAGAGAGCAGAGCCGAGCCGCGTCCTTGCATTTATGTTTGTCCTTTTTTCCAGAATGCCCCCGGTGGCAATAAAAATGCTCTGAAAACAATAAGGTGTGATCATTTCATATTAGACCGGAGACACAATCCTTGCGCAATGACCCATTCCAAAATCAAGACGAAAGACATTGGGCCCGTGGGAGCAGCGAGAGAAAGCTTTCAGAATGGGGGGGAAAGGGAAACGTTGCAGTTTGCTGTGAAACATGTTGGTAATAAAAAAAAACAGGTGTAGGCCTAGAGGCAAATCATGAATGAACTCGTTTCAATTGTAACAGTCTTAATTCCACTAATCAGCAAGGGGATCACATTTAATACCTTAAATAGTTGTCCTGGGCTTTTCTTTTTTGACACTTTTTTTGGGGGAAAAAAGAGAGAAAATGTGTTCTGAACTACTAAAGGTTTCCTTCTGAGCTGTGGGTCTGCAGCCTCTTAATTGCCTCTGATTAAAGCTCTCCTTCACATGGACAAGAGAATAAATTACTGAGAGTCTATTTACAAATCAGATGAGTTCTGACGGCAATCGTTTTGAAAACCAAGGTTTTTTTTCTCCCACTTCATTATCTGTGACTGTTTTGGTTTACCGCAAATCTCACCAAAAGCAGATGTGAAAATAATGTTTACAAAAGCACTGCATTTGTCACGGGGTATGCATGCTTTTGCAAAGTACTCTAATGCATGACTGACATTTTTCAAGCACAATCGCAAAGTTGCAAAATTCCCTAATACTTAATTTTACAAATCCAGACGTGTCCGGTTTTAATTAAACCACATTTTATTCTACGGGTTTGCTGGCCGCCCAGAAATCACCACCCTAATCCAAGACGTTTCTAATGTTTTGTACGTCTTGCTAAGAATTAATCACCAAAGAATATTAACCATTTAATGGTTTAATTGAAAACCACCACAGCCAAAATATAATCTTGCAAAGACCCCCTTAATTAAACATAAAATGTCACACCAATTGAAAAACAAGTGATAAAACAGCATCAACCCAGTGGGGTGCCCAATAGGAAACGTAACCACCACAGATCTGAACTCACTCAGGAGGGCCCACAGGGCATTATTCCTCCTTTTATGGTCATTCCATGATCAGGTATTCTGGTTAAGTGCTCTCTGGGGAAATACCAGATGCGATGTTGAACGGTGCTTTTTGTCATAGCTGTCAGAGTAGCTCCAATTTCTAAGTGTGCCATTTTTCTACTCGGTGCTTGGTAAATTTTCATCTTCCGTGCAGAGAAAATGCCGACGACTTCTGCCGCTCTGTATCTGTGTGCACTATGTCTCCAACCGCCAAACCGTAGTACTTCGATGGACAAACACAGCTGCTATTAGGGTTCTTGCAGCAACAAGAGCTTACATGTTTGGATTTCAGCAGGACGTTTCCACCACATCTTGTGATTTAGGATATTCTGGTGTGTGCTGCACATCCATCAACCTCTATCCCCAAGTCTGTCACTTAATGCACAACTGACGGCTTTCCAGTAGAAAACTGGAAAAACTCCAGTTACATGCAGTGTCTGTCGGTGCACATCAAGTTCACATATTTAACATCACTTCAATTTTAAATATGTTTCCATCTGTCATCACAATGTGTAAATATCTTATTACGACGAATAAGTATTTTCCACGTTTCCACATGTTGATTTTATCATCACAATGCCAAGGCCAGATGAAATATATCGGCCATTTACGAATAAATGTATAGTTGTCTAACGTCTGAATGGTGGCTGCTGCATGTTTAGCTTTAATGCTGAAATCAAGTCAGTTGCTCACTGGATGTGGTGGAATATCTATAAATTATACCCTGCACTCCTTGAACAACTACGCCATAATATCAACATGATGATTTTGATCTTAGACTCTGCTTGCTCCTTTACTGATGCACTTTAAAAACTGATGATTTACTTATCAAGCTGGGTAAATTTATCACCGACCAGCAGGAAAAGACTCCATAACATAATCACGACGCTACATCCTGAGGTTTTAATGTTTAGCAAAAAGTATTACAGTGGTAAAAAAAAATTCTACACTCATGCACCCATCACACACTAACTGAATAAAAAGGACTCAGACCATGTGACCTTTTGCTCTTGCTTCAGAATATAATGCTCATGCTGTCTTGCGAGTTGAAGCATTTCTCTCTAAATTAGCTTCAATAAAAAGGGCTGCGGAGCTCTTTAGCACCAGAACCTTCACTCCTCCTCGCTTACTTTCTGCACATGTCGAGAGTTGTTCTGTTAAATACAATATGATTTAAATTCAACAACGTCAGCAAAAGCCATTGAAGGCTGTTTTCCAACTACATCTTCCCTTAAAATGGAATTTTTTATTTATTTTTTTTACAATTATTCCCGCTGACTTTAACAGGTTAGGATCTTCAGCTCACTTTCATTGTTTGCAGCGTTTTCTGCAAGTACAGCCTTCACAAAAACAAGCTCTAAAACCAGTTTACTTTGAATTAGTTCAAAATTCCAACCTGAGACGGCATCTTCATATATTTTCTTTTTAAATTACGTCTTCTACGATATGTCTAAATGCTCACATATGCATTTAAATAAGACCGACTTAAAGATAAACCTACTTTTGGTTACATGTATTTGTTCTATAACCATCAAAGAATCACAATTTTGACTACACCACAAACACCAGAAGGCGTCCCTGCAAGTCCGGGGGGTGGAGGAGGGATATCGGCGCTTCAATTAAGTACTTAAAGTTTTTACATTCAGTTAACAAAAGCAACTAATTTCCAAACGGTCACAGCTTAAATTCTCGTAAAATATTATTGTCCCTCATAAATGCTCTTATTCCATCTGCACCGTTTGCATTTGAGGCTTTTATGTGCAAGCGTAGTTAAATAAAACAAGTCATTCTTTTTGTTTGTTCTTTTCTTGTCTTTTGTTGTTGTTCACGCCATTCTTTACTGGATGTTTTTCATCTTCTAAAATAGCAATTTTTTAAAAGCAAGAAAAATTTATTTCAGAAGGTAATGTTATATTTGTTAGTGATCTGATTTTGAAATGTAGAAATGAAAATCTTTTAAGTATTTAAATGTTTTTACAAATAATGTAATATGCTAACTACTTCATAGACGTGATAGATTTAAAAGTGTTATTATTTAGCCAACCCAAAGATGTAAGAGATGGAAAAACTAAAAGAATTGTAGATTATGGTAGCATTGGGTTGAGTTAAAACGTAGTTTTGCTTTTCCAAGAAAAGAATACCAGAATCACAAGTATCTACATATTTATTATGTATCATTAAAAACAAAGCCAAACAACAAGGACATAAAGCTGATATAAATACAAAGTCCCACTGGAAGGTAAGGAATATTAGCTGGATTAGCTGATCTCATTAGTGCATTTATATTCATCTAAAACTCATACACACATATTAAAAAAAAAACAACAATAGACACAAACGGCACCAAAATGTTTCTTGGTAGTTAGTTAATGTTTTGACAGGACAGCTTATGACTGGCTGGTGAACAAAGCCAGCCTGGCTGTATTCACAGTGGGCTTTAACTGACAGGATGAGCAGATGGGTTATTCATGAGTGCTCTCACACACACACACCCCCCCCCCACACACACACAGAAATGTATACGAAACACAAAACACCACAGCAGCAGGTAAACCAAGCACACGCATACACACAGACGGAGGGTTGTAAACGGGCCCTTCTCTGTTCACATCACATCTTTTAAAAAAAATGCTTCGAAACACTTTATGAACTTATTACATCAGCGACGTTCCTGTGGGCCTTCATTAGCTGCTTCTTCGCATATCCGTATGTAAACACACAGCCACAACTTAGCCTTGCGAGCCAATTACAAAGGCAGAAACAGTAGGGCCGGTAAACTCTTCAGGCAATTAGATGTTTATTAACAAGAAAACCATGAAGTCTCAAAAGATTAAACGTACACAAACACAAATGTGCAGTGCACCCAGAGATCATTCATCTCTCTTATGTTCTTTACATTAAGATGGTAAAAGCAAGATTTTACCTCTTTCCATGAATAGACATAAACAGATGTAGCACTGTCCAGTTCAATATAAAGTATAAATATTTAGTTGTATACTAAGATGTGGTGCCCAAGCACAAATTCTCTACTTTCGGTCGCAGTCCTGTTGAAGGTTTGAACTCCTTGTTTCCCTGCTCAATATTATCCATAAGGTTTTAACTATCCAGTTTCGCAATAGTGCCATTTAGCAAGTAGCTTACATTCTTGAAACTAAATGTTTACATACAGTGTCCAAAAATAAATTCTCACACAAAACTAAATCAGGCATAAAATCAGAAAGAGAACCTCTACAATTCTGGGTCATCCTTGGGTAGAGGATCCCTGAGAGTGTCAAATTTAACAGTTTAAAGAATATTATGCAAGTATTAGACAACATGAATGTCCAGTTATTGCTCTGTTGAGAAGAAATACAAGTTCTGTGTCCCAAAGATGAAAGAGTTTTAGTGTGAATAAAATCCTGAAATGATATAAAACACCTTGAAAAGATGCTAACACATCTGGTGGTGAAATACCTAAAAATAAAATAGATACACATTTAAAAATGTATATATAATAAACTCAGTTCATTGCACACACTTTGTTAGAGACCTCAAGTTAAAATAAATGATCAGCAAAAATTGTTGACAAAAAAGTCAAACATTTTGGTAATAACTGGGTGTTTTTAGCGACTTTATATTAACTGCAAAGCAGGAAAAATGTGAACAGCACAGGTTAGCTCAACATCCCACAGACATGAAGTCCACACACAACTGGAGTAACAGCTGCTTGTGCACCCTGTCAAATCAATCCTGCTGTGAAACAACCATCATGTAGCCTGTCAAACGTAGAGAACCGTGGAATGACATTCACCCCAGAATGCAGACCGAGACCTTGGTTTGAGAGTACATGCTACCCTGAGGTTATAGAGATTTAACTTATGAAGACAGATATGCATTCACAGGGGCAAGTTTGCCATAAAATGATTAACTATCTAATATATGTTGCCCATTCTCCCACTCATAATATCAGTTTTCATTTCTTTAAAATATTTTCTGGGCAAATATTGTAAATGTGCGTGAAAAATATTTGCACTTGTGTTTAATAATAATTATAGTGGAACCCAAACAAAACCAGTGATTAATAGCCAATACATTTTATTCTCATAAAAGATGATTGAAAAAATTCACAAGTCTTTGCTTTACACTTAAAGCAAAGGATCTTTGAATTGATGCTAATGCTAGACATGTATATCAACAGTCACAACTAAGGGAGATTTTATCACCATCAGGTTTTGTAATATTTATTTACGTAATGCTATGCAGAAGTTTTGTTTGCACTGATGAAGATTCACTCACCTCAGAATGCTGAATGCTTGAACTGGCAGAAAAAGTAAGGGACATGGCCTGTTTTTCTAATTAACTCACCTAAGCACCTATTAAAGCCAGCACCAAAACCACATATAGAGCATTAAAAGTTAAACCAAAGATGATCAGCTGAGTTTTAGGATAAGATAAAAAAAAATAGAGTAACTTACTACCTCCTAAATAAAAAATACTACATACCCCATTTGATACTCTTTGTTCCACTACCCATAAAATATTGTAATAAAGGCTCATTAAAATTGATACATACTTCATATGAGTGATAATTGTTTCACAAATCATAATTGGGTTCCTCACATTAGGACCAATTTAAAAAACGTGTTTAGATGGAGTGACAAATGTGACCACATAAAGTCTCGTGGCAGCTTAAGTTACAGACATTTCCTTTTAGTTGAATCCAAAATATTATTTAAACCAAACAAAAAGCATTGTCAATTTCTCAAAAAATATAAATAAATAAAGTTAAAAAAAAAACAACAAAAAAACATGTTTACTTCAATTGATTGTAATGTTTCATTAAGGTTAAGGTTTGGGAAAATATTGTGATATTGGTGACTCATCACCTGGTCCTTGCAAGTTTCTCCTTAAAAACTGACAATTTCACCTTTAAAAAGAGGAATGCAAACAACATTATGTGTGTCTTTAATCAATTTAAATTTACATTTTGAAAAGCAAACTTTTCAAATATGTATTCCTAATAGAAAATATTTTAATATAAAATGGTTCAATTGAAAATGCCAAACTGAAATTTTAGATATGAAACCTGAAATAAATCTAATTGTGTGAATTATGTCATCTCAAACTTATACCACCGGTTCCTGAAGCTTCACATTACATCTCAACTCAAAATGTATCAACTGGAATAACAGGCTTATAGAAACTCTGTTGATTACACTTTTACAATCATTTACTATGCACTGCACATTCACAGAGATTGTAACAAATAACTTGCAGACCGAAATGGCGCAGTCTATTTGTGAGGAAATGGCATTTTATTGATCTACTTGAAAAATGAAGCAGCATAAGAAGGAAACCATGGTGTGTAAAATATACAAAAGCCTAAAATGTACAATTAGGATTTTACACCTTGTGAAAATACAACACAAAGACGATATGAGTGTTGTGACACGGGGCAATTAAAGCATTCACACACAGCATTGAAATGAAAACATGTTTAACCTTAAGAGCTAAAACATTAGCAAGAAAACATGAGACTAACTGGAACAATTGGTTCTGCTGCCAAGACCAGTCAGAATTGTTTAAAAAGGATTAAATATATTAAAAAAACATTAAGTAAACAGTTATCTCCTTGTCATGAAGCTGTAAAGCCAAAGTGCTTACGGATGCATGCATTCTTAACTGCGAAAGGATTTTATGTTCAGACTGTCTTATACTCTTACTTTGACAACTATACCAAGAGATGCAGGGTCATACATTAAAATTAACCATCACAAGAATGTTAATGCATTTAAGATGTAGGTTATGTGCTGCTTATTATTCATGAGCTGTGGCCACTTTCATGTTCATTTTTGTTATATCTGTCATCCTATTATTTCTACCACCCATTTCAATTATTATGCTAAATAGGTGTTATTTTTCTTAACATAAGCAGTTTATAAATTCAGCTACTGTAAAGGTAGTGGTTTGTAGAATAATTTCAAAAGGTTCTTATTAAAATATAATCAACAACAGGCTGAACTGTCTTCTGAAAATTACAAAGAAGGAGTAAATCTGGGATGGTATATGAATATTGATGGGAAGTTTTTTTTGTTTGTTTTTTTTTTTTAAGGCACTGGAGAGAATACATTAAAGCAGTGCTGCCACTTCCCAACTTGTTGCTGGTTGGGAAGTGCTGGTCAATGCTGGTCAGCTGGATGAAAGAAGGCTCCAACAATTTTCTTTTTCCAACAAACTTGACCAGGTGGCTTCTGACAGAACAGATTAAATGCTTGTTTTACTGATAAGAATATGTTTTTCAAACTCCTTATTTGTAATTTGCATCCTATTGATTCAGAACCAAACGTTTTTCTGGGGAATTTCTTAAGCCGCAATTCATGTGAATTTGTTATGTGCAGAATCTGAGTCTTTGCTTAGTTATTCTGTCAGTGTTATTACCCTTCTTTGCTCTTTTACATAGAAATAGGTCTGCCAATGGAAACGTTTCTGTTTTAATGATTGGAAAGGGCAAGATGTTCAAGATGAAGCTTTCAGTCTTTTTCTGGCATCTTTTATCCAAAATATATTTAGCTAAGTAATATTTTTCAAACCTTCTCAGTGTTAAGGGAATATGAAAGAAATGGTAAAGACCACTTTTTTTTTTTTGCCTGTGTTTAAATATTTTTCTGAAAATAGTTGGCAGATGAATTTATGTGGCGTACTCGGTGGTGAAGAACGGAGTGGCTGTTTTGCAGCAGCGTCTCTCTGTTTGCCAAGTTATTGGTGCTCTTTGGACGTTGCACACGTCGCAGTTCTGCTTTTGTTAAACACTGAAGGGAGGATTTTCTTAGGCTATCATATAAACTAATGCAAAGGAGCCTAATTATGTGGCTGCTTTATACCTAAGTGTGTTGCAACCTTTTTTTTTTAATCATAAATTAAGCTAAACAGTCTTCTGCTGCATGCTCCTCCTGTGCTGCTCAGCAACAGGTACATCTCAGCTATATCTGCTGGGGACTGATGCACTGAGAAAATGTTTGCCACATCTGTCCACTCTTAAAGTGCCCTAAAATTTAACAATTTTATTGCTACAATAAAATGGCTAAATCTTCAAACTGCTCTATGCCTCTCTGGAGACAGAAAGCGATGTATTTGGATTTAAATTTTGCCACAAATTTGACATTCTCCAAATTTAAGGGAACCGACAATATCCATCATTAAGCACTACCTTACACACTTCTACCATGTTAAGTGTTCAAAAATAAAACATCCAATCCATCCAATTTAAAAACGAGAGGTTGGTAGGAGGAGGAGCTTTATGCCAGACTGAACACTGATTAATCTAGAACAGTTTATAAATGTGATTATATTAGCAGCAGTAGAAGTTACTTTTTCTTGTCTGTTTTAAATAGATTAATTATGAATTAGATCAAGTTATTTGTAATATTTGTACCAGTATTATAATGCCACAAAAATACATAATTTTTACTCAAGGTAATGCTGTGAAAATCTCACTCTTGCCCACTTCTGCCTTCTCACCTACATATCTGTTAAACACATTCTGACGCAAAACATATATTCCCAGTGAACATAAAAAGTGGATTCGTTTAACCGGCTGCTAAATATATGCGAAACTATACGTCTTACAAATATTCCTATTTGCATTGCATAACACCTTGCATTTCAATGGCATGCTAATGGTTTATAGGTACACATACCGGAGCAATTACCTTGCAAAATGAGGTGCCTAGCTAAAGACAAATTGTTGGCCAGGGGGAGTGTTGAGTGATTGTTGAATATTCTCTCTTTTTCACTCATGCATTTTTCCACACTGCGTTAGCATCCAGAGACAATCTTTGTTGTTTAGAAAATCTGCTGCAGGCAAAAATGTCTACTTGTATGATATTTGACATCGACGTTAGCCGTGTTTGTTGTAAGGCGCGACTCCCCACGGTTGTAAAACCTGATAGTGTCGAGACGAGCAGGAGCCTGTTTGAAAACAGTATATCAACGTATAATTCAAAACAACATGAGGAATTATGGCTATTAGCTGCTCAGGTTACACCCGTGTCAAAGTCTAACATCCTGTTTGGTCACATCAACTTTTTGGGGAATCAAAATATCACTTAAAACCTTGCAATTGTTAAAGTAGAATGGAATACTTACAACAATACAACAATAATAAAATATTCAACCTTGTATTCAACTTCTTCTTCAGTGCCGACCCCATCAGCGTCATCGTTATGACTTCACACAACTTGGCACACCCGTTGACCCATCAAGACATACTGACATTTCAATAAAGCAAAGGTTCTGCCACTTGATTTTCTGCTGCCCCTGAGGTTTGTTGCACCGCCTCGTGTTCAGCATTTACACTGGCTGTGAGTTAGAGCGCAGAGTTTCATCAGGGTTGCCAGTATCAACATTGCAAAGAGAGAGCAAGGTTGGAAAGACGAGGAATATATATATATTAAAAAAAAAGAAGCAGAAAGAAATTACTAACACAAGTAAAGGGGAAAAAAAGAGGTCATCGTGGTGGGGGAGCGAGCATCAAAAAAGCTGTGAAAACTCCAGGGAGGCCGAGACTCAGAGAGAATCCAGAGTTGTATCAGCTGATTCAACAATGTCCTCATTGCATGCAGCAATGAGGACAATATGAAGTTTTTTTTTTAAGTGCTCCCTTAAAAAACACCATCAGGCTTCATTCCACTGTTTGCTTCAGGGTGAATAGAGTAGTGTGCATAATGCTGTCAGTAGGTGGTGGTGCAGACTAAAAATAGGTGCAATTACTCAAGAAGAAGAAAATACTGCTCTGGAATAAATAAATAAATAAATAAATAAATAAATAAATAAATAAATTTGATGCAATTGCCACTGTACTCATTCAAGACAAGATGGTAATAACTGAAGAATTTTTTTAAATATTTTTTTGACCCGGTCAGTTCAAAACACATCCACTCCCAACAAGTCTCAATTAACATTTAGTAACAGCATGCACTCTGAAGCATTGCTTTCTTTCATCAAAATTCTACTAAAGATAAGGGACACAAAAAAAAACAGAAAAAAAAAATAAATTGTGAGAAAATAAAATGTGAATTTTAAAATCATGACATTAGACGATGAGATACAAGAAAGTGATAGCAGAAGTGCGGTGTACTTACACTACAGCTACATCTTCTCAGTTTCTGTTTTTAGGTTTTATTATTTGTGAGTTTGGGCCATTTTTCTTCATGTTCACAGGAAAGAAACACCAGGGCACTAATGTGATCTACCATTTTATGACATTTGGTCAGTCGCCACCAATCTATGTCTCATTCCGCTTATGACAAAAGACAGAGCTACTGTAACTCCACTATGAGGAAACACTAAATTCTTAATTTGACTTAAGACGAATCAGACAAGAACAAGAAAAAGCTAGATGCACACAAATTCACCAAGAGTACATTTCTTCCAGTCAGCAAACTGCAGCTTCACCAGTGTCACAGTAGATACAATGAGGTGGAACAAACATGGGACGAGACCAGACAGGCTAACCTTAATGCTTACATGACACAAATTCAAGAGTCTGGATACAAGCGTTAATGTTTATGGCATGTTCAAATTATTGGAGAGCATTCATATTTGTTCCTAATATTGCTCTTCCATTCCGCAGTAGATGTCCGTTTCTTACTACGCTTCGCTTGTTCGACTTTATTTCACTTGTACATTTAGTGATTTAGCAGCCTCCCAGCAGACACGGGACAGATGCTGAACTTTTCTAGTTTTTTCATTAAAGTGGGGCCAGCTCTGTGCAACGGAGATGATGCCGCCGATGGCGTTGACCGCATTGTGGACTTGATTCTGATTCATCATGCCATTTGGTCTGACGACTCCTACTCCTACACAGAGGAGAAAGAAAAATATAACAGCAAAGAATATGGCAAATATAATAATCTCACCTTAACATTTTGAAAAATTTCCCTAAGATTAGGTTCACTAAGTTTCATTAAATCTCATGGAACACTAACACTTTTCATCCAAATGTTTGAAATGAAGCAATATTTGTTCCTTTGCGTGATATGAGACTATCCATAGCTAATATGATATGGTTCAGCTCTTCCACAGCCCCTTTTCTTCTCCTCCATGGACCCATCATCCGTTGCTAATAAAAACAGCTTTTTGCTCAGATCTAATAGCATTATTTTAGATTTTGTTAATAGAGTGAGAAAATCTAATATTAACAGGCATATGTGTTAAACTGCTGGACAGCAACGTAGTAAAACGTCATAGTTTAGATCTCTGTGGGTTTCAGTCTGAGCATTGTCGGCGCCTGGTAGTTGGGCTGCACTAAAAATAAAGTGGCTGAGTTGGCAAAACCTGATGAAAAACCAGGGGGGGAATAAATTACCATCGAAAATAATTACTCATGTAAAACCAGTTTAATATATTACAGCTAATGATTCTTCAGAGATATTATTGGGCTTTAAGAAGTCTGTGTCAGAACCACAAATCTATCATACCATGACAATGAAGTAGAATGCTAGAAGAAAATGTGAATTTCTTTCATTGTTGCATTTTCTCTGTCTGGATCAATTTGCCTGTTGAATAACTCTTATTTCACATATATAGTCATTTCCTATCTTTCTACTTCCACTTTGCATCAGGAAAAGAAAACGTTTTGCACCCACATACCTAAACTATGGCCTAGAAGCGTACGTTTGTATTCGCGTGAATTACGAGAATAAATAGTCACAGAAATTCTGACATCTTAGAATTTCACTGGATTCTGCATGAAACCAAAAGAATTAAAAGTCCTACTGCTGGTAAATATATTTTTAAGAGTTCAAAACAATTAATTACAGCAGAAATGTGAGAAAAGACCATAAAATGTTACTTTAAAATCAATAGTTGATTGGGTTATAAATCAGAGATTTGGAAACTGCTTCTTTTTTTTTGTTAATTTACTCAGATTATCGTGTGATTTAAAAAGTTTCATGATCTGAAACGGTTCTAACTTATTTGTGTGTTAATTTCCTCTGATGTAGCCTTGTCCCTAAAATGCACATTTCACACAAAATACATTTACCAAGGACATTTTTAAAACCATTGTGATACTGTGTTACTTTATCTTCTGAGACTATTGTGCCTATACAGGTTTACCTGAACAGCATATATGGTGTACCTCTTTTTTTTGTTGCCGTTTTTTTTTAAATTAAAGAAAAAAAAAATATGACTGCTAGTAGATGAAAAATTGCCAAACGTCTTTCCATCAAAACCTGCTGGCAGCGACTCACCATGCTTGAAAGACTGTGCGCACACACTGGGAACTAACACATCGCTTGGCGGCAGGTGACGCACATATGCGACAGGCGGCTACGCGAATGCGCGTGGACGCAAACGCCCACGAGTGTAGCCAAAAGACGACATATGGTCATTCCCGCCACAGGGAAGGGGAAAAAAGCCAGAAAAGCTTTGGCACAGCCTTCATAATATCAGCTTGAGAGTGTATGTTTGCTACTGCTCAGTGTGCCGTTTCCAAAATCATCGGCCCTTCCAATCCACGAGGAGGCCACTTTGCCTTTGCACTTCAGTGAACTCATAACTGCGAAGCAGACAGAGAGACGAACGAAGGAAAGACTGAAGGAGATGTGCACCAGCTGGAAGGGGTACGAGCAGGAAAAACATATATAACAAAGAGAAAAACTTTGAACTAAGAGCAGAGGAGGGAGGGGAAGGAGAAGACACCCAGGTGTGTGTGTGATGCAGCAGGGGAAAGTGATAGAGTATACATCAGACGAGAAATATATGCGTGGGTGTGTGTGTGTGTGCGGGGGGTGCATGTGTGGGTGCAGGTGTAAGTCTGTGTAATATGCCTAAGCTTCTGGATTTGTCTCAGAGCGATTCCGATGGAACAAGGAGCTTAAGGCCATCACACTACAGGGATTTGATACACAAATGCACTGTGCACACTCAGAGTTATGCATACTTCCTGCATAAACATGTCAACGTTCACAGAAAAGTGCCTGCGCATGGAAGAGTATGATACAAAAGAAGTGCAGACCAAAAGAAATGCTGACTGTATGAAAAAAAAAAAACGCAAATGTTTTCCTGCCAAGCAGCATTATTTGATAACATTACCATGGATCTTTATGATTAGCCAGTCTATTTAATAAAAATGTTAAAAATGGCAAAAAGAATAAATTTAAGGTGGAAAGAGAAGCTTATAAATCAGTTCTTATTTCAGACAGGGGTGAAATTATTTGGAATTTGAAAAGAAACACTATTGGAAAGCTTTTCGCCTCTACTAGCCATGTACTTAAAGCCTGTTGTGTTGTTTTTTTATTTAAGTTAAGTATTTTAATAATTTCTGGAAAAAGTTAACTATTTAACTCTTGCACATTAAACTTATATTTTTTTTAATCAACATTTCAATACTTTATATTACACTGTGTTTCCTTTTAGTTTGGTTCTTATTGGAGTCTGATAAGGTTTGGAAAATGCCAGATTATGACTCTTTACCCAAAATAAACAAGATCTAAACTGAAAACGTTTCCTTTTTGTCACTTTTTCCAAAAATGACACTCATTACATAGAATCATTACACCGAGTGAAATAATTTATTATTTATGACTCACAGATATTAAAAAAGTCAAAATGTTATATTTAAGTAAATAAGAATGTAGCATAGACCAAATAAAAGTTCAATTTTATGCAGCAACTACACCTCCTGCATACATTGAGTCAATTTGTCATATTCTTGTCCTGAACCTTTACTGGCTATATGCAAGTTTATGCCCAAATGCATTTAAGTTCACCTGGAAGAAATGTAATTCACATTTTGAGAAAGTGTGAGCATGGATGGCTGTCTTATGTATGAAAGATTCATAACAAAATCCATTTTGAATCACAAATTTGGTAACCAACTTCAAAGAGTAATGTTCAGTCCCATCAAACTATTTTTAGCAGTAGCTTAAAGTTCAAAGGCTAATTGGTAAGAGGCTTTGAACATGGGATTTACCTTAAATACACTTGTGAAAAGGTCATTTGCGTAACATATTAAACACCCAACCAATTTCCATTTTCATTCCCTCATGGCTGACAAGGGCCCAAGACCTGTCCTGAACGGCCACAGGCAAGTGGTTTGGAGCAAATGGTTTCGCTGTAGCTCATGCTGGGCCATCCCAAGGTATTCCCAGCCCAGAAAGGAGATGTATCCTTAGGGTTCTAGGTATATCTTGGGTTCTTCTCTCAGTGGGGAATGCCCATAAAACATTATAAGTAAGACGTTTGTTATCAGATGCCTGAAGTACCTCAGTGAACTACCTCAACTTACTGGCTGAAATGAGGACAATTATGTTCTTTCAGTCATCATATCTTATGACTAGGTAAGAGTCTGAACCTAGACAGACCATTAAACAGAGAGCTTTGCTTTCAGCCTAAGTATGTTTTTTACAGTCTAACATCACAAGGGATTTGGTCCCAAATCATATATCCATCTTCCACTTCTACTTGACTATAATAGTAGTTCACTCTGAAGTCATGGACTGCAGATGCAAGCAGAACTATATTGTCCACAAAAAGCAAAAATGAAACCCAAACCCAACCAAACAAGACACTCTGCGCTATACTACCATGTCTTCAGATCCTGTCAATAAATGCCACAAATTGGTTTGGTGAGAACAAGCACACTCCTGTTGCTTCTACAAGAACTGGAGGACCTTAAAAGTGACCAAGGTAAACCCTACTTCCACTTCACCCACAAAATACCTGCAGGGCAAAGTCATAAGCTTTCTCCATCAGAAGGCCCCTGCAGACCTTGTAGTCCAAACCCAGAAGCCTGTTGTCATGTGATGATAATGCTAACTACTGCCCTCTTATAGCCTATACTAATACGCATATAAATGGACTTCCCCTGTAGTGTGGCGCGCATTCAGGCATAGTTGAAAACAAACGTTTGAATTCCCTGAGGGGCTCCACAGATGAGATTTGACAAAGCGACCTGCTGGTATAAGTGCTTATTCATAATAGGCAACTAACACCTCATTAGATTAGGATGAATAATTGATGTGTGTTCACGGAAGGACAGAGAGATCAAGAGACAGTCACGGACCAACTGCTGACTGCCTGAAGGAAACTAAGAAATGAACCGAAGGCGAGACAAAAGCTGAGGAAAAGTTGGACTGAAAATGGAAACTGCATCTTTCTCTTTCCATTACAAGCTTTTTTTTGTTTGTTTTTGGTATGCAGTAGGAACAGCCGTGAGTATATACAAAAATCAACAACCACGGCAAACACACAGCAAGCACAACGCTGTGTTGAGCATCATATTCTGCTGTATTTTATTCCTCATGAATTTAAAATAGGGTCAACCCCTTTTAGAGGAACAGGTGCATATGGTTAGTTTTTTCTTCAGATTTATTTTTTCATGCCGCAAGAAGCTCATCTCTACAAATTTGAATCCTGAATAGCTACCTGCCACCCAACCCTAAACAAACCATTTGTTTAAGTGCAGTATGTGTAATTATCTCATAGTTAATTGAAACAGGACTAATCCTCCAGAGGCAAATGAGTACAACTTTGTGTAAAGTTATGAAATAGGTAAGCTCTTTTCTAAACAAAGAGTTTTCAACAGAAAAAAACAACTCACCTACCCACCTTAGTCTCTGCTGCCATAGAAACAACACAGCCAAATGGGAGAAACACAACTAATCAATTTAACCTAAGGGCTAATTTATGTTAATTAATGTTGCCATTTTATTTGGGTTTACTTATGTCTAAGTATATACATCCATACCCACACATTAACTCTTTTGTGTTTCAGAACATCAAATCTATTTAAATTTAAGTTAAAGGCAACAAAAGTAAACAAAGTGCAACTTTTAAATGAAGGTCTTTGTTATTAAGAGGAAAAAATCCAATATTATAACAGTATTTAAATTGGTTTGATTATCTGAAACACTGAAGTGTGACAAATATGCAAAAAACAGGAAATCAAAGAGGAGGCAAATATTGTACACACCACTGCATATAAACATCTGATTTCAGATATATATATTTATTCAACATTCTTCTGAGAATATTGTGAACATCTGAGTACAACATATACCAGTTTCCTTTTTAATTACAAGCCAAAACAAACTAAATATGAAGGCATAAAAGCTGTAACCTTCATGTGAACACAAACATTCACAAAAACTGGAATGCTCAAGCAGCTATAAAGGGTTCTCACCTAAAATAAATTAAACATGTGCTACCAAGCTTGGAAGGATGCCTCTATAATGAAAAACACAAAGGCAGTAAACACGAGAGGAAGAATAATACAAGGGGGAGAGGAAGTGAAGATGTAAGGCCGTGTCTAAGCCTGCATAAATTCCTATTTCTCTTTTGAATAATAACGGTTTCATTTTGGAGTGAAAAATGGGGAAGGCTGGGATAAGTGCTAAAACTTTTGGAATCTGTGGCTTCATGCTCGCATGTGGGAATAAATTACTTTGTCAAGAGTCGAACCTGTGGAAACACAGCTATGTTTGTTAAAGCGGACAGTGTCGGAAAGGCCTCCAAGACCCAGTCAAAGCCTTCATTTGTCAGGTTCCGCCGCCATTTGTGTCATGTAATTGGGTCGGCAAAACCTGTCACCATCAACCCACCATTTAGATGGAAATACAAGGGCAGGCAATGTGAGAAAAGCACAGCACTTTGATGGGTCAAACTCCAATGACTTTTTCTTTTCACAACTGAAATTCATTTTAGGTCTGAACAGTTGGAAACTGCTTTTGTAGAGAATATGAAGTACATAATGAAGTTTTGGATAAGTCAATCTTTATTTGAATGTTATAATTATGTCTTTTAGTTTAAATTTAAATTTTAAATGGCTGTTCTTTCTTTACCTTTGCCATTTTTTAATCTCGATTTTCAGCTAATTATTTCATCCTGACCTGTCAAGAATGTCCCAACAATGTATTCTGGAAAAAAGTTGAAACAGAAGGAGCAAAAGGAAACTTTCGAAAGCTGCAAACAAAGACTGGAAGCCGACAAGGGAAATGTTCAGCAGTGGCTCACTTCTAAATCAAGTTCCATATTTATCATCCTTCACTTATCTCCCATTTCCTTTAGTTGTGTACAGAAATGGTTTGGAGATATATAATCAGATTTTTTCCTCACAAAAGCTGCACGGAAGTTATTATATTCAGGTGTTTATGATCTCTGGGTAGTTGTTTTTTTTATTATTTTTTATCACCGTCTTCTATAATGTTGCACTCAGAAGGATGAGATAAAAAAAAATCTGTTCGAGCTGACTGTGGTGTCACAAAAGGCAGAGATTTAATACTATTGTATGCCTTTCCAAGACTGGCTCTAAATATAAGGTACACAAGGGATAGACTGATAGACTTAATGCAGCATAATCAAACAAAGCCCCACCTGTATTTTGAGCAGGGTAATTTAATTCTGTTAAGATATATTTATACCTCAGAAAAAAACAATGCAGTAGAACACTAGTGAAAAGTTCATAGATCTGATCAACTTAAGAAAAAAAGTGCTTCTCTTCCACTAAACGGGTAAGAATTTTTAGGGCCTATTACTATGGTACAAGAGAAAATATGGATATAGCAAGACAAAGAGGAACTTACTGATGAACAAGCTAATGCATTAATCCCTTCAATTAGAGTGTGGAGGTGCCAGAGGGTGGTAGGGCAATGAGTGAAAAAGCAAAGTGTGTTTCGGGGGGGGAAAGTAGGAAGAACAGTGAAATGAGTCAGAGAGACAAGGGCTGGTTTTGGAGAAATAAACAGAAACTGAGAAAGATTGAGATCATTGATTACTTTTTCCTTCATCCCAGCATCCCGACATGGATCGTTGTCTAAGCAACAATGCAATTGCAAAGCCGACAGAGTTGTAATTCTGCCCCCTTCACTCCCTGCTAATCAGCCTCTGCCAGCTCCCCATCCATCAGGCTGTTGGCCCTTGTGTGTCTGCATGCGTGTGAGTGCATGTGTGTACTTGTAATAGACTTTTTTGCAAATACAAAATAAGAGGACACATGGACGATAAAAGCAGACGTCCAGGCCCGTGTTTGCAGTAATCCAAGTTTGATTTATTAGTCTTGTGGCAAAACATAGCAGAAAATGCCCAAAGTAACTCCAGTAATCTGCTCTACCAGGTGGAAATTCCTTGGGTGCTGCACACCTGCTTTGATAAAGCAGTAAAGCTGCAGCAAAATTCACCTTAAATTATAGAGAACTTCACAAATGACGAGAGTTTACCACCTGCCAATTTGAATATGTACTTACTGTTCTATGAAAACAGCAGCAGGGTGATTACTGGGCAAGTAACTGGTCTGGTGTGAAATCAAAATGTACAAATGTTTGTTTCTAAAGCAGCTAAGGGGATTGTAATAAACTTAAGTTTCCCAGTATCCAGTGCTTATGACAATTTGCGATAAGACTATAAAGTTGAACACAATCATGGAGATCCTGAACATTTTCACGTCAAAGTTCCAAATGTATCCAGGCACATAATTTCTAAATCTCTGTTATATTGCCCCATTTTAATGTAAATGTAATGTAAGTTATTTTCCACAGTAATCATAAGGAGCAATGATAAGTACATAAAAAGAAAGGAGTAAAAGACAAAAAGGAACTTCAAGTCTGAAGAGCTTTGCATGAAGGAAGAAAGAACAGAGGATAGACGAGAACAATCAAAGAATGGAAAGACGACAAGAACATCCAAGAACAAAAATGGAGGAACAACCTTAGGATTAAAGGAAAGAGGAAAAAAATAATCTAAGGATGGATTTGAAAGGTGGAACAACTTAAGGGTGGAGTATAAAGTTGGAATAACTCAAGGAAGGACGAATGAAAGAATGCAACAACCCAAAAACGAATAAGAGGGAGGGAAACCCCAAGGATGGATAGGAAGGAAGGCACAACCAAATGAAAGGAAGCAGTAAAACAATGGAGGGATGGACTGAAGAAAAGAACAAATGCATAAATGACTAATAAAATGTTTTACTTTTGCACATCAACAAAAATCAGGCGGTCCAAACTTTGGTATGTACTACAATTTTCTTCCTATACGAGCTTTATTTGCCAAGAATTAAGTTTCTAACTAACTAGTCCAATGGAGATGCTGTGGTCAAGCAACAATCTGTAGTTCAACATTTATGTCTACACTATGCAGAAACTATGTAAATTAATATGAATCGGAATTATAAATCAATTAAAAAAAAATTTGCCATCCTGGAAACAAATGAGCTGTAGGGCTAGTTGGAAAAATAAAACTTAGATTATATATTTCTTACAGCTTTATAAAAGACATTTTTAGACTTCCAATAATTGATTTCTATATCTTTGTCCACTCACGTTACATGTGAGCTGAGCATATTTTCTCTGACTTGTTTTGTTGGAAAGGAAAATATTTGTCCGTCTCCTGGACAACGGAAACGGTAACTATGGACTTCTTGCATTAAACCTCTAAGAACGAGTAGTCTGGACAGTGCCAGAATTATTAGCACCTTTGCCCTCTCCGTATGCATTTCCGTTTGATAAAACAAATGATACTTGGTGAAAAAACGTCCCTTCTGTTGTCCATCATTGACTTTTTTTTTTTTTTTTGCTGCAAACTAGGTTTGTTTCTGCATAAACAGCTTGCAGTCGTCTTGTTTTTATATTGTGTCAATGAAAAGCCAGAGACGCCCCATATATTTATTAACCACGCTGTTGGTAATTGTCGGGTACGTCGTGGCTGTTGCAGAGAAACGGAGTGACCTGTGATCGTTTCACAGCACAGGCAAACTGCAAGTTTCTCCATAGCACCTGCTGTTGCACAAAATAGTGCATAATTGTGAAGTGGAAGAAAAATGATTAATGGGTTTCACACATTTTACAAATAAAAGTCTGAGAAGTGTTGCACAATGCACTCAGTCCCCCCATCACCCACTCCCCTCCTCCAAGTCAACACTTTGCAGAACCATCTTTCAATGCAATTACCACCACAAGCCTTTTAGTGTACAAGCTTTTGACATCTAGAGAACTACTCTCAACTAGATTTATGTCTGAAGTTTTTTTTTCAAGGCATGAATATGTTTTATCCAACATTTTATTAAACATTAGGTTCTAAGTTAAGGCTTGTTGTCCTGCTGGCGGTGGGGAGGATGAACCTGTGACTGCAAACTGTTTATTTTTTTTTTTTCTGTCTTACTATATTAATATTTGTTGCAACGTTCTCAAGTCTTCTCTTAGGCAGCAAAAATGAGTTCTAAAAGCCTCTAACACCGATCTCGTCTTCTGGATTCATGCAGTTTTCAATTGAAGCTGTATTGAACTCTTAAAGCACCTCAGGTTTTAGTTTTAAACTATTATTTACTCTAACGGTGGCCAGCGCTGCACAGAGTGGTGCTAGTCTGCATTGGTTCTCAACATTTATTGTATCCATGACGCCAGAGTATCACTGTAGATACTATAGGGAGGACAAAAAAAAAATTGAAACATAAAGGACAGTAAGTGGAACACCGGGGGAAGATGCCTCAAAGTGCTTTTAAGGTGCATAGATGCATTCGCCGTGGAAAGTACACACATTAAAACCACACGTACACACAATTCCCACCATCTTTGGTTACACACATACATAGAGACTCTCAGACAAACATGGGCAACATCAAAGTTGAAACGCACAAACGTCGCCACCTGACAGAGGCTGTGCAAGCCCAGATGCACATGTGTACCAACTGGAGCAGTGATATAGCTGAAATTACTTTTGGGGCTTTGCAAGTACAGATGTTTTTTTCTTCTTCTTCTTCTTTTTCTCTCTGCCTTATCTGCTGGTTGGCTTGAAGAGGCCAAATAGGGACAGAGAATGGAGGGCGAGCACACATATACATAGACTAGCGCGCACTAATACTCAATTTCTCTCTCTCTTCTTCTCTTTGTCTGTTCCTCTGTCTGCCCGGCACCTTCTCTTGCTCCGTCATAAGGGAATATGAGGAGTTCTCACCTCTGTCAAGAAAACCACTGGAGCTGAAATGGACTCTGTACATGTAACTGAGGCACAGTTCAAAATACAGCACAGGCTCCAAAGTACTTTTCCCTCTGGCCAGCCGTACAGCTGGAGCATTTAGCCTCTGGTAAACGCTGGGCTACTCTCAAACGACAGCTCATCAGGAAGTCAGAGATGTGAAAAAGAGATTCCCATTTTCTTACACCGCATGCTGAAATTTGCTTGGCAACCATACTGACATGCCAGCTATCGTAACTGATTTCTGTTCCTTTAAAGTCCAGCAAATCAATGCAACCGGCTCGAAAATGCTAAAGTAGGTTTGCAGGTCAAAAACAGCATAGCGAGCTGTCGCAGAGTTTAATGGGAATGAGAACCTTTTTTTTCTCTCTCTCTATTGGATGTTTTATTGGGGAGGCTACAGGGAAGATTGCTAAAAATGGCTTTTTCGACTGGATGGGGTGAAATTCACTGCGCTGTTCGGATAATAATTACCTTGATGACCTCTGGCAAAACTAATGCCATCCACAGAGGGCTGTTAATGTCTAATAGATATGGCCGGGTCCCACCGTGAAAGACGGGCAGTGTAAGGCTAAGGCCAGAAACTCCATTACAGAATGTGGACGTTTTTTTCTTCTTTTACATTTCAGATGACATCAACAAAATATCTTTTCACACTATTGGAAATAATAAATATTAATGTTTGACTGATAAATTGATATATTTATGCATTTTTATTTAAGAAAACAGGGATTTTACTTATAAAATTTCAGCTTTTTATCCTGGAACTGAAACAAAAGGCAGAGATTATTGAAAGTTCACTTTTCTCATGAAGCAAAACAAAACAATGTAATCAAGGTCAAGAAAGCGTTCTGATATGTCACATTAGTTCAGTACATGTTTATAAACTAAATGTAATAATTTCACAATTTGATAAAGGTTTTATTTCCATAGATATGTAATTCTAGACATAGTTTAATATCGTTTCATTCACCATAAAACACATTTTTAAATACACCGACAGCAATGAATGTAACAGCAGCTCAACTTAAAGTCACATTTGCAACCTTTTGGCTGAAACATTCTGAAGCATAGCAAATAGGGTAAACATAAACAATATTAAAAAGAAAAAAAACAAACATCTAAAAGCAGAGAGTGTTTTGGCCCCTTCACAAAACAAAGGCAGCTTCACCTTGAGATGAAAACCATGGCTGCTGTAATTAGTTACAAATGGATGGGCTGACGTGTGCAGTCGAAGTTTGTGTGTGTCTGTGAGTGTGGTGATAAATAAGTCTTAAGTTGTGAGGAAAGTGTAATCAAGGACAAGAAACAGAGAGCAAATTCAGCCCAGGAGACATTCACTGTCAGTTGAGTGAATTAAAGCTTGTGTGTGTGCTTCATCGTTAGAATTTTGCTCCATTGCCAAAGTATTTGTGGATAACAGGACATGAAAATTATATATTTTTTTCTAATATCATTAGTGATATTTTTAGATTCGTGATAGACACAGTTGAATCACATTTATGTATCCTGTAAAAATAGTTGCTTTTTACAGGATACAAGTTCACCAAAATTATTTCTTTTTTTTCCCCCTCCACATTTAAAAGTTTATATACTTCTACGGAAACAGCCGGATAATGTATGGCTAAATCACACCATTTGAGTTCATTAAAATGCAAACATGAAAACGTATCTGATGCAACTCAAACACAAAATCTCCATTTGAGACATCATAAAAAAAAAATAAATAAATAAAAAAACTTCAAGAAATCCACAAATATATCAGAGAGAAAATCGTGGACCTCCTCCGTCCAGTGTGGGTTATCATCGAGTACAATTTTTCAGATGCCTGACAGTGCCATATTTATCTGTTCAAATAATTATATCCAAGTATAAACATAAATGAAATGAGATGGCAGAATTGAACCACAAATTGTACATGTGGTGGTAAGAAATGCACCTAGCAACTGCAGAACAAAAGCTAAAGACCTTGTGAAGATGCCAGCTGAATCTGGTGTGGGAGGGTGGAATGAGTCTTCCTCTCACACTGTGTGAAAAGTAACTCGGAGATGAAAAACCCTCATTATAAAAACAAGATATAATGCAATATTACAGTTTTCCGTTGCATCTAGGGACCAATACTTTAATGTGAAGATAAATTTCAAGTGTTTGGCTGTAACGACCAGAGCCATTGTCATATTTGGAGGAAATATGGTGAAGCTTGCAAGCCTATGACAGACTGTGTGCCATCAAAGCCAATGGCAGCATGAGCAAAGAACGTTATGTCGAATTATTAAATGAACATCTCAAGACGAGTTAAAACTTTGACGCAAAAGTGTCACAGTGGCTTTAGGACAACACAGTCGACGTTTTGAAATGGTCATCATAAATCTTTCAATTGAGTTTTATGGACCAAAAAGAAATGTGAGAGTAGCTACACCGTGGCCCACATAACTGGCTCAGCTATATCATTTCTCTCAGAAGGAGATGTTGCCAGAAAACTATGAAAGGATCGCAAAAATGTTTACCCAATTCAATAAACGGAAAAGGCAATTCTATCTAATGCCAAGGAACTGGACGACAACTTCTAAAGTGAAAAAAACTAAACAAAAACAAAAAAGTAAAAATCTTATTCTGGCATTTAGGAAGTGTAAAAATGGCTGACTGCAGCCACAAAAAATATATAGTGTATGTAAATATATGGTTTCAACTTTATAGCAGACAATGGTGTATTCCCTGTTTGCTGTCCCTGAATAAAACAAGATAAACCAGAAGCAAGACTTTGATAATGACGAGGATCGCCTCCCTTGCGGAGGAGCACGGGTGCCCTGACAGCACACGCTAAAAGAGGCAAAGTCAAGCAAAAAGGCTGGAGATTACTGAAGAGCCAGAGAACTAATTAAATGAATCGGGAGATAAACATTTAATTATTTTCCCTCTCTCCCACTCATTTCCTTCCCATTTCCAAGCCCTGCCTTCTAAGCTTCTGCAAAGCTGGCGGAGTCACAGAGAGGTGACTCCTGAACCAGTGAGTTCACTTCCTCTTAATTCCTTCACCTAAAGATTTCCAACCACTGTCTCTAATGCGAGGATTTTACTTGATGCTTCTGTTCTTACCTCCTCTTATGCACTCCCACATCCCTTTATAGTCGTCCTGTAGCAAGCCTGAATGTAGATCTGGTGGTTTAAATCCCAACTGGATTCCACCAAGAGAGCAGGAAGTAGGGGAAAAAAAGGAGGGGCGGAGGGTTGATAAAGAGGCAGAGGCTTGATTTAGAAGATGTTTTTGGTGTTTTGGCGGCCACCTCTTGTTTTACAGCGCACAAATCCACACACTTTGATTTAGGATCAGTCTCATCTGCTGTGTTTGCCACACAGAGGGTCAACAGTGGAGTGATTAACTGGACTGCTCAGCTGATTTTTTTTTATTATTATGAACTGCTCTGGTAATAAAATCAAGACACTACTTCTCTAAGCCATATTGTCTAATGTGACATTATGCATGTTTTACAGCGGTTCCTCCCACAGCTCTTCCCTTGAACACACACTCCACACTTGACCCTTGCGTTATTTGCTCATTAACCTTTCATAATCTTTTTTTTTTTTTTATTGTGTACAGATGCACACGATTCATTTTATTTTGCACAAAGTCCATGAACGGTTATTAATGATGAATAAACATGTTTGGAACATGCTCACTGAGCTGTGGCTGCTACTAGTTCTGCATGACTGCAAACCCATAGCTGCGGGTGTAGGCATACATGCTGAATATGCTGTAGAAGTCACGGTGAATATGTTTCAGGATGTGGGCACGGTCGAGCAAAAGGTATTACTGGATTAAGCTCAGGATGATTGAACACTTGAAGAGAAGCCATGGAAAAGAAATGAGTCATTAGCACAACAACATTATGTCTGAGCAACACTTGAGTTTAACAAGCTAAGATTTCTGTCAGAAGCTGTCTCTTTTCATAACCACAAAGTCCTACTTAGGCGCATGTTTGGATTTCACTTTTCTTCTACTTTGTTTGACCTTTGGAAACTTACTCTCACTGGCCACTTTATTAGGCACACCCTTTTTGTTGCTTGTTTGCAAATAGCGAATCGTCCAATTGTAATGAAGACAACTTCCTGAAGTTTAAACCAATCGTTAGAATGAGGGAGAGCGGGGATTGAAGTTACTTTGAACATGGCATGGTTGTTGATGCCAGACAGGCTGGTCTGAATATTTCATAACCTGCTAGGGATTTTCAGACACAATCATCACTCAGATTTATAAATGACGATCTGAAAAAGAACCATACGAAACAGGAAACTGTGGCTAGAATTCACACAAAATGACATACAAGCACATACAAATAGAAACACTTTCGCTAGTTCGATAAGACTCGATTTCTGCTGCAGGATTAAGATGGTAAGATCAGAATTTAATGTAAAAAATATAAAATCATTCATATTCACTTGAAATCAACTGCTGGATATCACAAAAATATTTAATGTTGATGTTAGTGCTGAAAGTTGCAATAATTGTATCAATTTTCCAGTTTATTTCCCTTTTGTATCAATAAGTTCTTGCCAATCTCTGAGTTTAACATCTCAACTCCTGAAGAAAGACTTGAAGAGCACTTAGTTCATTCAACTGGCCAAATATATTACTGATGCAAAGACTGTGAGTGGCTGACATTAAAAATATGACATTCTACTAAATATTGCCTCCAAACATTTCTGAAACAGATAATTGCAATTAGATTTTGGATCTCTAATCCATGGTTTCAGCTGATGGTCTGTGTCATGATGGCACACATTTCTCTCCTTTTCACATGTTTGACAACAAACAATGGTCTCATGTGAAACTATCGGCAGTTATCAATCAACATAGAAAATCTAAAGATTTTTACAGAGTAATTTCAGATTGTTAAATTTAGCTAAAGCAAAGGTCACAGCCTGAATAGCTGGTGCCTTTCACAGCTCTGATTATTTTGTTTCTAAAAACCGGAAGCGTTAAGGAATCTTTCTACTTCAGGTGATGAAATTACGCTAATTTAGTTCCCATAATAGTTCCCTTCAAGCTTTCACACTTCTTGACCAATAATTTGAATGCAAGTCCAATGGTTTAACTGTTATTTTTCTTCACTGCGATAGCTAGATAACTGAATTTTACAATATGTCCCCTACCTAAGTTGTCAGTTTCCATTTGCTGCACTTTCCTATGCTTCGAGCTAAAATTTATGAACACTTCAGTCCAGATTTTCACATCATTTGCCATCTTATTGCTACTACAAATAGTCCAATTGAACTCATAAAAGGGGGCAAGGAGTACTTGTCACCCAAGACGGGAGGTCACTGAAGCACAAGCAATTGCTAACACTAGGCGATGAGATAAGGCAACTCTAGGCATGCGCTTTCTGTTGTAGAATTTTGCAATGCAAAGGCAATATATATTCATTTTTAACATTCAGTACCAATGTACAGGCTAAATCTCTGATCTTGTAGCATATCAACTGAGTGGAACTTGATGGGATCAACGAGAGCATCCAGGCTTTGAAATGATTCATTCGTCCCTGCAACTTAAAGTCCAAGTCTATTTCCAGCTTTCCCCTAAAGCAGCTCTTGCAAAATAAAGATACTGCTGACTACTGCGGGAGCTCGGCTGAAAAATTAGTCGTGCACAGTTCCTTACAAACTTCTCATGGGAGTGGCATAGAACTGCAGCTGTGCAGGAGCAAATGCAAGTAGGACATGACCAGTTTCAAAGAATATGTTTAAATAGCAAATATTTTTATTTTCTTACAGTGGTTTATAGTAAAGAGGAAGCATGGGTCAAGAACCAAGCAACAATCACTAAATTTGAATAAGCACCTAAGACGTCACACTCGGGGGAAGTTTGACTCACGCTAATAAGCACCGAGCACCTCTGGAACCCTTCAGCTGATTAGAATGCACATATATAATCATGAAAATGTTCTTTTTTACATCCACACTGTCAAGAAATAAGTGAAAAATTACACACCAATTTCTACGGCTGACTGGTGATCGTAATCAGATTGCCTTGCAATTATTACACTTTAATCACAACATAATCGCCTTGAAATTCCCGTGGCTGTTTGTGCGGGGATTACAGAATTCATCCAGGAGTCTAAACACAAAGAAAAGTGACCACATCTGCTCCTGAAGAGCAGGAGTGCTGTGGCAACACTGAGGTTCATTACCTTGGAATTGGTGGAGAGAGTTTTATACATATACTTATTTTCCACAGATGTCATTTATTGGGAAGTTTACATTCTCCTAATCATTTAGGAATGGTCAGATCAGGAAGCCTTTGGTTAATTCATAGCAATCAACGCTGCAATAATTTAGTTGGAGAATTATGTTTCACTGAAATGTGTAAGTAGACGAGACAAACTGATCAGGGAGGCTGTCTAGGGAGATTGAAGGGTGTTGCAAGAGCATTGGCCAAGTGCTGGTTGTGCAACAACAATATCCTGAATTCTTCAGATGTCTGGACAAGGCAGTGGGATGGGAGGAAAGAAGCCATTTTTTCTCCAAAGAAAACACCCAGACCTAGAAAAATAACCCTCCGAACTGTTAAAGGGAATACGTTTGATGAAATAAAAGTAGGTCACAATTCTTAAGTTTGCTGGGTACAACAACAATGCTGAGTTTTATCAAGCAAACACCATACCCATGGTAAATGATGGAGGACGAAACATGGTGGAGCATTCTTTTTTGGTTTTTTTGGATGTAAATTAGGTTTTTGTGAAATTGTGATTTTTCACAACTGAACACAGTGAGTCCTAGTATATATACAAAAAAAAAAAAAAAAAATCAATGTCTTCACCACAAAATTAAGGCTTTGGAAGAAGCCAAGCCAGGATGTATGATTGAATTTCAAAGAACATCTCTAAGCTGTCCTGAAGAGGGCTGTGGGCCTAAGATGTTCTCACAATTTGATGGCTTGAGGAAGGCGGAGTGAGAAAAAAATATCAAATCAAACTATCCTGCTGACAGACTGTCAAAGATGACTGAAAACTTAAATTGACTCATAAGGCACTAGAGGTACTTTAAAACAAAAGGAAATACAATCACCTATATTACATGCTTAGCATAATATATTTCAGGAAGTGACAGAAAATGTGTCTGAAGTGACATTTACATTAGAAAAAAAGAGACTTTAATTGTAGTAAAAGAAAATTTAGCCTCAAATAATGAAGAGTGAAACTAAGCTGGTAGCAACAGAATGCAGCCGCTGCTCGTGTTTTCTGTGAAAGATTGCGTTGATTATTAGCCAGCAACATTGGTGGATTATGGGTCGTTAATGGATCATAACAATCTGTTCAGGTTAGCTACAGCTTCATAATGAGCACACGGATGTCTCTCCAAGTGAAAAATATACTAAACGACTTTGGAATATTTCAGAACAAAATAAACATTACCTCCAACATGTTCTCACCGTTAAGCTCCCTCATTACAAAGAAACTATTTAGTGGAAAATAAAGGTTTCAAATGTGGATTGAAAATCATTATTATAGAGCATCTTCTAGCTCAGATTGAGAAATACGAAAACTCTTCTAATTACATGTATGATCCATGGCATATTGTTTATTTTAAAAAATAAACAATGTGCTTTAGCAGAAAAAAAAAAGATTTGATTTAAGCCTTTGTTTCTGCTGCACTTGGGTGTTTTCTCTATCTTATTTTTGTCCTCCTTCTTCAGTCACATTTCGCATAGAGCTCATGTTGCATCTTTGTTACAAAAGCACACTTTAAAGTCTTCCTTTTGTTACTTTTCAATCTTTCTCACGCCGTTATGTTCTTCAATGTTTTGCCAGCGCCGCTGTCCCTTCATCCTCTCGGTTGGCTTCACATCTCCAGAGCTGCAGAGTAAACAACCGACTGACTGCTGTCATAGCACCTACCCCCTCCCGTGTAAGAAAAAAAAGGAAAGGAAAATACGCCACAATGTCCTCCACTCCACAAAGACACACTAATGCCCAACACTGCTTTGCACATATCCAGAGATCTGACACCACAGAAAATATCTATGTGCTGACTGTCGCAGCGTATGGCCTCGGGTGCGGCGGCTCCAGAGACGCGGGCAGACAAAGATGGACACATAGACCACAGAAGAGACGCACAGTGCTGTCATCTTGAGTGCAGCACAGAAACAGTGCAGGGAAGAAAAACAAAATAGTGATACTGACGAAGCCTGAAGGGAAGAAAAAGTGATCAAAATAGATCTAAAGAGAGGGATCTCAACTGACATCCCCTCAAATGAATTCTTTAACCATCTTTAGCTCTGTCAGTCTGTAAATATTTGTCAGCGCCCGGCGTGGTGAGTTTCCGATAAACATTTGAGACATAAACAGACAAACAGACAGCATTTTGATCTGTCAACACTGCTTGGATAATTTCATAAACTGATCAGAGGCTGCATTCGTGCAGCTTGATGCTCTCAAGAGTGCAGAGATCAAGCGGGCTTTTGAAATTTTAATCAAAACAGACAAGTGATCCATCTCTTTGTGATTCTATCTTTTCCGCTGCTCTGCCACTCAGCTTTATGAATGCGGTCCTCCGAATTAATTGAAAATTTTGTCTATTGCTTGTGCAATTTTAGTTAGGTAGTTCTTTACTTTAGACCAGGTTAGGCAAATAAATGTTTAAGCTCTTCAGGGATCGTGGCTAACGGGAAAATCCAACTGTTAACTCCAAGATAACTGGAAAACATAACAATAGAGACCAAACTTGATGCTAACCAGATGCATTACAATTAATAGCAGGTTTGAACTCAAGAATACCGCAACTGAATCAAATGTACCTTCAGGAAAGCATTAGTTTAGGTATACTTTTAGCAAGTATTTATTTTTCAGTTGGATTGTACAAATACATGATACATTAGAAGTGTCCGTGTTTAGTGATTATAATGTAAAAATCAAACGCTTCAAAATGTGGTGTGTGTACTTTATATTCACTGATGTGTATTTTTAATTCTTCATTACAAAGGTGCTTCATTCCTTATTGTATCCATTCATCAATCCGACTTTTCACAGACTTTCAACACATTGATTAACACTTATCCAGGATTCGCAGAAGGCCTTCATGATGAGTGGAAACCGAGAGAAATGTACTTTAATCCAAACTAAAGTCTCCCTGCAGATCGTCTGCATCTATAGAAATGATATGAAACACATTTTTCTTCCATTTCAAAGCTGGAGTGTTTTAACTTAACTCCAGCATATTATGACATTTAGCTTTTTTTTTTTTTTTTTGCTTCATAATTAAATTCAACAAGGGAGGTATCGATTCAGATTTGTACATGATGCCAAATGATGAGGAAAATATGCATTTTCATTCAAATAAAAAATATCTAGAGACTTAGAGACTTTTAAAAAGGTGTAATGAGAAGTCAAACGGTAAGTTTTAGCCTTGACCCAAATTATTAACCAAATATTAATTAGAGTTTTCCATTCACCAACAGAGGCACGCTTTTAATTATTGAGACTTTGGATGAATTAAACAGCTACACAAAGCACCAAATTAACATTCCAGTCTGTTTTGGACATGCAGAACTTGTAATGTTTTTTTTTTTGTCAATCATTACAAAGCAGATGGGTGAGATTACTAAGCGGTTGTGATTATTTTATTGGCTAGTTTTAATATAGTCTTTCATTTTCAATGGAAGTTTCTATGTTATGATTCTAACTTGAATATGTAAATGTAAATACTCTAGCCTCACTATTATTCATTTCGACTGTGCAACAACAAATTTTCTTTCAGAGCGGTTTTGATTTGACTGAAAGTCATAATATTTCATGACTGCAACACAACATAACACATGAGGTTTCACCTAGCTTTAATCGTTGATACACAGTACCCCACTTAAGTCCACAAAACAATACATCTGAAGTCCATTTTGGAGTTGACAAGGCTATAATTTTACTTTCATACGATCACATCAGAGCTGCCACGCTGCGATACAAAATGCACGGCAAGAGCACAACAGATTGAAGGAGGTTCCTACAGTAAAGCTGCTGTCGGCACAGAGCGCTGTGGCAAAAACTGAGCAGCCTGAATCTGCAGCCAGCCTCGGAGACAGCAATAATGAGAGGAAAAGGAACAGTGGGATCAACTTGACAATGACAGCATCACTCTGGGCTGATTTTACTTTTTACTCCATCTCATGTCACAAGTGGTCACAACATGTCATACCGTGTGACAACAACATCTGCACTGTAATTAATGTCAAAAAAGAAACATGAAATAGTGCTTGGAACGGAGTCAAGGCTCCTATGACTGTAAGCCACATTAATTATGAGTCCTGCCGCCTTGAGATTGCTGCAGGGATTCAATCAACTGAGAAAGAAGAGCTTTTCACACACTATAAAGCAGCTGTGTACTGTAAGAATCACTTATACTAATTAGAAGATGCTTTATTCTCTACTGTCGTGCATCTCATTCAGTTAGTTTGCGCTTGTTGATATAATTAAAGCATCACCATATCACTAAAGCAGTGAGAGGAGACATTTAGAGCTCTTTTATAATATTTTACTTCCATCCAGTGGTATTTATTACAAGTGGAAACCAGAAAGAGGGAGGGAACAATGGGAGAAAGAATAGAGAATGTAATCCAGCTGAGAACAGGAGGTCAAGACTCGATTCCCAAACACTGAATGCATGGCAGTGAACTTTGCCAACATGAGGTTATTGCTTGAACAAAATTGTGCACCCTTAAAATAAAAATGCAGGCCGTAAAAGAAAGCAAAACAGAGATGGAGTTGGACCTTAAAGGCACAAAAACAAGTAAATTCTGAAATGCACTCACTGTTTACAGACGCATCTCAAAAAATGTGAATGTCGTTGAAATTTTATTTTTATTTCAATAACTTAATTCGCTAACTTCACAGTCTGATGTTTTCGTCATGTTAGTTATGATTTCACACATATAGCTAATGAAAACACAACATGATTTAGAATATTACATCAGACTAATAAGATAAGGCTTTATTTTCAAACAAACAAGCGTCATCTGACTGCATATTTAAATTTACTAGAATTTGCCTGTTTGCTATGCAGACTCCTTGAAAAATTAATCAAGTCTTTGAAAGCTCTGTCACTACTTCAGTTTTCAAAAATCATAAACTTCAGCCGTACCATCCATCTATAAGCACAACAAACTTCATAATATTGACCTTCATGATGCTGCATTTTATATAAGTGCAACACAATGAGCAATCGGGGAAAAAGCTGTTGCCTCGTCATGTTAATGAACCCATAAACAAGACCCCCAAAAAAAGTCCTTTTCAAAGTATCTATACCTTTTTCACAGATAAGTGTACAACTGTTAAGTTGAAGGAAAAGCATATACAACTTTCATTACATTTACTACCATCAAAACAATGCATGTCACCTTCAACACACAATCTCCATTATGACATCTGCTAGCGGCAGCATCATGATGTGGGGGTGATTTGCTTCAGATACAGGGAAGCTAGTCAAAATTAAAATGTATGTTCACAAACATTCCCAATCCAATCCGACAACCACTCTACAAAACAATGAGCAAACATTTCATTTTCTAGAGCTGCAAAAAAGGCAGAAATCAGTGGAAAGGGCTCGTAGAAGGAACTGTAAAAATACTGAATCAGTGAGGCTCAACAAAAACGCACAGCTTGCTTTTTGGAGTTTCGTTTCCAAAACATGGTCTTAGGATGACGTTGCCCTCCGAAATGTCTACCAGTCTTAAGAATTAATTGAGCAAAACATACTAGATTATCTGCGCTAAGCAGCCTGTACCCTCCAACCTGGGCGACAACCAAAAAAGACGTAGAAAGCAGGAAGGGTTGCTATAGAGAACGAAGCATTTCCTAACAGTATCATGCTGTCAAGGGCCTTTTTTTGTTGTCTCCTTCCATACTCTTCAATTTTAGTGCCAAAACTAAAAATGAGTTCAATTCAATGCTCAACTCAACGCACTGAAGCCAAATACAGCATACATCAAATATTTTTCATGCATAGAAAACCTTAATGCATACTAAGTTGATATTGCAGTTAAAGCATCTCCCCATACAGATTACAGTGATGTTCTAATGACAAAGTTGTGATATACTGCATTGTGCATCCCTAATTTAAAACTAGGAATCCTTTTCTTTTCAATTCACAGCTCTACCCTACTTTGTCTTGCTCCATCGCCTCATAACTAATAAAAATCATAGTTTAAACATAGGATGAATATATTTGCAGGGCAAAGAATATAACAAGGGAAAGTCGAGGTGTTTTTCCCCAGAAGGAGGAAGAAAGAAAAAAAAAAAAGCTATAGTAAATGTAATTTCCTACCAGTTTCTCTGGAAATCTGGACGAAGGCCTCCACTCCGCTCTCCCCGTAGTTGCCCTCCGAGGCCAGCGTGGACACGTAGTTCCACTCCATCGCCGTGACGATATCCATCATGGCCTGAGCCTGGTAGGAGTCTGGCGGCACCACACGGGAGAAGAAGTCGTAGCGGCTGTTGTCACTCAGCTCCGGCGCGGTGGAGGCGTAGCTGATCTGGGGGATCTGGAGAACAAAGAGGACTCCGATGACACGAAAACAAAAAGTGGCATAATTTATTTTTTAAATACTCGTTTCATGAGTGACAGTTTAAAGTAGACAGAAGATCTGAAGGAGGAGGAGAGATATGGGGAAAAACGGCGGAACTGACGTCCAACACAAAGTCGACAGAATGACAGAAGACACACAAACACACGTGTTGCTTCAGATGGGCGACGAAACAGGCCGAAGGTGTTCATTGGCTGACAGGCAGATAGATTCTTCCCCGACAGAGCGGGACAGTAAAGGTGGGCCTGCACCTGTCAGCGTTGACAAAATCGCACACACAAACGACAGTCGCATCTCATTGGTATTCAATCAGGTAACACTAATCTGCCAATCTCAACACAAGCACCAGGGCCGTCGGTTATCAGTCTTCCACACACTCACATACACACACACACCCACACACGCACAATACATTGCAGTTGCTGAACGTAGCAAATCCAGTTGGTTACAGAGTAAAGAGTTTAAGACAGATGGTGTGTGTGTGTGTGACTGGAATGTTGCTGAAGATCATCACTCACTGTCTCTATTCCCTTTGGGCTTCATCTCAAATCTCTGCCATCCACCGTCTACACTTGTCCCTTGCCATTTTAAAAGGTTAGGGATCTATTTTGCCAGACTTTTGATGGCTCCGGAGCTTTGCTGTAAGCAGATTTAAATGGCTCTGACTTTCACGATCAATGCATTGGCCCGCGCTGGGTTTGATAAATAACAAATTAAGACTTTAACTCACCATTAATCATTCACTTCAAATCAAAGTGAGGGAAGGATAACATTTTATGTATAAATATATAAATAATGAGCCCAAAATAATTTACAGTGCACTTGGTGTGACACAATTAAAAGGACCACTGGATCAGAGGAAATAAATCTTAGTGTGAATAGCCCTACATTTTTTTTTATTATTATTATTTTATAATTCTGGTAATAAATTCACCATAGCAGAGACACTTAATTGCAGCCACAAGTCGAGGAAACTAAAAGTAGGAACCACCGAAGAACAAATGGTGGTTTAAGAAGTTTTTAGTATGTTCAAGCTGCATGACCAAAAACGCTCAAACATATGTTTTCCTCAGTACAAAAACTATCGAGACCCATAAAAGTCAATCTAAACTTAAATGTTTAGATATGAGCTTGGTTCGGCGGAACAGATCATCTCTGGTACACCTTCCCAAAAATTTTAGGCTATCAATAAAGTTTTAATGACTAATTCCACTTGATAAAATTCCTCATAAATATTGATTTATTGTAGTGGCTCTCAATACAAGTTATTTGTTATTTAAACTATAACGTGCTAAGTTGCTTTATGCTTAAATCTTTTTTTGGTTTTGCCATGTCCTGGATGGCTGAGAATCCATAAGTAGGCAGAAATAATGAACATCTGGGAAGTATAACTTAAACTTAATGTTTTTATAGAAAAATATGCCTATTTTTTTCCGTGTGTTTGGTTTTAGAGGCTCCATGTTGAAGACAGTAAAAAGTAAAAGCATAAATTTCCATTTATCTATCTCTGTCTGCTCTCGGCTCCCACACGTTGGCTAGTTGTAGTCCCTCCGTTTCAAACTCTTATTATTAACATTAGAGTAAAAGAGTTAAATATCTTTTAATTTTGCTACATTCGACAAAAAAGTTTAAGTGTGTCAAAGCAATGTAGCCATTTTTCTAGCTTTGATTTCCTAAGCATAACAGGGCTGTTTATCATGACTCAGCCAAAGTAATAAAATAATGAACAGTCGTCTGGTTTTTGTTTTATTGTTAATGTGTTTCTTCCTATTAAGCAGTGAAAGTAAATAAAAGGTTTACATGTCTTTTGCTTTAAGTTTTTACTTACTGGAGTTTTTTTTTGTTTGTACTGCAGAGCCACAGCTAACAGTTAACAGCTAACAGCTAGCTCCTCACTTCAGCGGCTCTATCGGAGTTTGTTCCATTCGCAGCGCTGCTGTTGCTCCTCCTACACTTTGGACTGAACCATTGTTCCAAAAACGGCGGGGGTGGACCTACAAATTCATTATTATTTTTTTCTTTGATGAATGGTGGATTTACTTCGTTCTTTGTTTCTTTAGCCTTTTCATATGGATATTGTTTAAATACTTAGGTTTCTTTTATGATTGATTTTTTTATTTTATTTTATTTTTTTGAGGGGGCGGGGACAATTCTAGACTTTTCCAACATTGGGAAAAGTCTAGAATCCCAAATCCCAAATCTAGTCTAGATTTCCCCCCCCATGCTTGACACAGTAAGATCTTTTGTTTTTATTTGGTTGGTAAATTTTCAGTCAACAGAAAAGTCAAAATCAAAAACACCTTACTCTTCAGGGACTGTAACTCTGTTCCTAAACAACTGCTCACTCCTCTCAGTGAACTCAGGAGTTCATGTATAGGACATGTGAGCATTGTTATTAGCTTCTTCTGTCAGGGGAACAAAATTGGAAACTTTCATAAAGTCCAGGATGGGCATGTATAATTCATGGAGGATTGGGATAAACAAATCAAAAGGAATGCAGGCAGACAGAAACAACTGAGGAAACAAATTGTGTGCATTTGGCTCAGAACTGCATGCGTCTTTGTAGGAGTGACTTAATGTCTGTTTGTCTCTGCTATTTTTTTTTTTTTGTCTCCCCACTCTGTGTACATTTAAATATATTAATATCCATTTCAAAGAGGCCTGAATGCACTTCTGGAAGAATATGTTGTTTTTTGGGGATCTGTTTACAACAGCTACAAGAAAGAAACCAAGTGACCTGGGCAAACCTGATACTTTGATCTTTTGTTATTCCTCGCCTCAATTTGAAAACAAACCACCACAGACAGAGTCGCACTCATCTATACACAGCACAGTCATCTTATTGTTATTTTCCCCAAACATTACTTTGAATGGAGAAGGAAAATCTAGAGCTGTAAAAGAAAGAGCAGAGCACAAATGAAGTAACATCCAGTGTCGTCTGCTGCAGGATTAGACCCAATACTGTCCACATTCGCACCAAGGAAATAACATCTTGGCAGACATTCCTATAGCTCTGCATCTAATGGTCAATCAGAAGCACACACACGGTGTGTATAAGTACAAAAACCCAGTCGGAGTGAGCATATTTAACATAATGCCTGCACCGACAAGGTTTTTCAAAGCAAGTGCAACTGGAGGTGGGAAATTAATGGCTTGGTTCCCCCACATGGCTGTGGAAGAAGATTATTCCTTCAATCCCCTTAATTCCATTTGCTCTAATGAATATGTGTGAGAGCATGTGAGAGGGGGAGAGAGGAAATCACAAGTGTATCCAAGAAAATGGAGCAGGCTGATGTGTTTTAATTAACACTTTCTCACTCTCTCATGCTTATCAGCGGGGTGATGTATTGTTTTGTGTCTCGATACGCAATTGTCTGTAATCGTGTCATTGTGCGATTCTTAATCAGCGCTCAATGACGTTCCGGATTCGTCTCAGTGGAGCCGGGGGGATAACGGTGTCAGATGGTCAAGTCTGTCAATTAGATGCACACTGGAAACTGGAACAATTATTGGAGAAACTGCTGATCTATGTTTACATTTGAAAATATATCAAAATGGGTTGCGAGATAAAGTCCAACGAAGGGGACACTGGTGCAAAGCAAAACCCTTTGAAGCTATGGGAGATCAACAATGACAAAAGATCATATCACAATGTTTTATGTGATAATAATTTAATGATTCTTCAATAATCTCCAGCTCAAAAATTTCCTATCAAATGTTATTGTGCTTTCTGGTCAGGCCTTTGCTGAGCTATGCCAAACTTCTGAAATCACACATCCATAACTCTGTGCATTACAGGCATGTAAAAAGACTAATCACAGTTTGTTGGTAGGCCCAAGAAATAATAATAATAAAAAAAAAAATGATTTCATGCAGTGTGGTTTTCACCAAAAACCAACATCCTGTCTTCTAAGTATAAATTAATCACAGTAAAAACATGAAGTACACTTCTCTCATCCATAAAAAATTTTTCTGTCAATAAAAAAATCGATACACACATACAACCATGTTATTTTGTTATTTTGTCCAGTTAAAAAAACAACAACATATGTATATGTTGCTACTAATAACTCGCATAACTAATCATGTTTTGTTGAACCACCAATAAAACCATGTTGGTGGTTCAACCAACTTTTTGCTTTTTTTTCCTTTTTGCTCCAAAGGCATACCTTTGGAGCAATATCCTTTAATCCAAGAAATTCTGCCAAAATAGACATCTACTTCTATGTCGTTTATTCCTTAATGGTCTCGGCAGTGTTGGGGAACAGGTTCATCCCTCAGAATAGATCAGTCTGGACTGCACATGGGAACTGAGCTGATAACTAAAAGCAGGAGCTGTACCTTCAAAGGAGGAAAAAAATATCTAGGTCTTTGGCTTTTTTGTTCGTATCTCAAAGACATTTATCTCATAAACCCTGCTGAATAGTTAATAACTGGAAACTCCATGAGCCATCTCTGCTGCTAGTGCTGCTGCTGCTGCTTTCAGTCCTTATATTCTCATAAAACAGATATTTTGAAGTATGACTGCTCTCGTACGGCGAACAGAGAGGCCCGACAATGACCTAAACTGGCCCTCGTGTGTGTCTGGCGGTAATGGAGCTGTCAAGGGCCAGAGACTGAGCATTAGGTTGATAGATGGCAGTGGAGTGATGCTAATTAACCCTGATGCTTTACACGTACACATTGCCTCTGTATCTCAGACATACAGTCGGGTGGAGGAACACGTGTCGTTTCCGAGCAGTTACACCGAAACGCTCGCTTTGAGTCAGGTGCACTGATTGCTGAACGTGAACACATGGGATTTCTTTGTTTTAAACGTGTTTTAAATGTGGATTTAAAAACGCATGCAAATGCACATGCTTTGCAGGTTTTGCTAAAAACCTGCAATGACCATAAAACGTTTCTCCCATGCTGCGCGAGGAATGATAAATCGGAAAACTTCGCCGCATTTATTGCAGGCGCACACACTGCAAATTGATCTGAGTCGGTTTGAGGAATTGTTTGCTTGCTCAAAATTTGACTCAGCCCTTTAATAGCCAGTGCTAGTTCCCATTTAATGAGATGAGGACTGGCACTGAGGAATGTTATCTAGCTAATTTACCCAACAGAAGATGGCTGTGGCTGAGACTCTACCGTCGGTTCCCCCCACTGTCTGTGCCCAAGTCCATCTGTCTCTATTTTTTATTTTTTTTCCCCTTGCCTTTGTGCTGCACAAATTAACCCCCTCTTCCCCACAGGCTTCTGGAGTCTTTGAGGGTCCTGGTGCGGTGGGCATGAAATGCAAAACAACATAACCCGAAAACAGGGAAGTAAGTAAATACTAAAAAAAAAAAAAAGTCACATGTTGCCTGAGACCAGACAGAGAAAAACTGTGTCTTTCAAGATCCCAGACAATCACCATTTCTTCTTCCCATTAATGTTCTATTGCAATAGTTTTGAGAAAATGTGAGATAAATGGGTTGCAAACCTACAATGCTGAAAAAGCAAACATATATTCCCCAACTAAAGTGAATACTTTTCAATATCTCATTTAATTTTTCTTTAGCTTTCTGTTAAAAAATGCCTTGCACATTGTCTTGCAGGGTTTGTCCACTAAAGTGCTTTTAGTGATATAGAAGAGAGTTGGTTTTATACCACGTCGACCAGAATAAACTGATTTCCATCTCGATCGATCTCGACGGGAGGCGGCGTCTGATTTTAAATCCGGTACACAAATGACTTATTTTACCAGCATGTGCACCATTTAGGCATTGCTTTGTGTGTTTGTTATTACAGGAGGCATAAGACTCAAAGTTGCAGACTGTTGCTATACCTGAGTGGCTGCTTGTCATCTCACTCCTTCTCAATTTCATACTTTTGTAGTTTCAGTTGTTTTTCCCCACCCAACTATTTTCAAGCATGAAAAGTAGCAATCTGCCACAGGGAGTCGATTTGTTCCTGCCTTGGGTACATTTTGTCAAATGGGTGAAGGAGGCAAATTTAGCTGGAGTCTACCTCAGCCAGTGCACCAAATACAAGAAAGAAAGAAAGAAAAATGAGAGTAAAGTGAGCATAAATGAAATCAATGGTGAAAGTTAGTTAAATGTCCCAAATTTGCTGCATCTTAATTAAATTTTTTAATAGGAAATAACTTCATTGAATCACTTGAGAGAAGAAACGAGGCATTGACTTGACGAGCCGTGAAGGCATGAAGGTATCAACAAATCTGCATGCAGAGAAAGAATAAGAGGTGAGGAGGAACAACGTTTCAAAGACGAAAACTTTTGAGAAAATTAAAAAAACAAGAGAAAAGACAGTATAGGTGAACGGCAATCATCTAGTCAAAGCAAAGTGTAAAAGAAAGAGACGGGGAAGAAGAAAAAAAACAAACATCGGAACAGATGCGGGAGAACTAATGAGGGGATGTTTAGCAAAAGCGTAGAGACAAAAGAGGACAAAAGAGAAGAAAAGGGGACTGATGAGAAAAAGAAAAAAAAAGTCTCTGGGAGGAAAACATCCAACAGAGAAATGCAAAGGAAGATAGAGATGAAAGATGAAGAAAGTGAAGGAGAGGAAACGGAGATAATTGGTGCAACACAAACAGAGGGCTTGGTAAAGTGACACAAGTTCCAGGAAAAACAGATGGAAGTAAAATGTCAGTGAAATTAAACAAGGGACTTGTTTAAGTCTGCTAAAAGGTTGAGACGAAAAGAACCGACGCCGACGGAAGATGAAAAAAGGAAATAGAAAAGCGACCATTGTGCGGCACAAATGAACAGAAGGGAGACTGATTTCAGCAAAGGCATAAACAAAGGTTTTCAAAGGGGGAAACTACAAAAAAAAAAAAAGGCAGAACAAAAGAATAAGACATGGAGTACATTTTAAAATTAATCCAAAACCTCCATGCATTCCTGGTCACATTGGCTGGTCTTTTCATGTTTTCAGGAAAAAGCAAAAGCAAACAGCACTGCCATGTTTCATCTTGATGGTGTAATTTATGAAAGCCGTCATGTACACTCGGATGTGTTAAAGTGTAGAGAGCTTAAGACACAGATAATGAACTGAATCGATGGTTGTCTAAGGTCTCTTAGCCAGTTTTTATCTCGCAGACTTATGTATAAGCGAGCAAGTGAATTAATGGCCCAGCGAGCCATTAATTCCCAGGAGCTCTTCAGTGGCAGACTGTAGCAGAGAAGGTCTGATGGTGATAATGCTTCACCACCGAAGCCATGGGACTCGCCCAGCAAGACCGCTTTACACCCCGTCTACTTTGCCTCTGAAAACTGACTTCAAATGTTAGAGGCCCATTAAATAGCCATTATCAGCTGTGCTCAATCCTTAAAAGATGCATCAAAATGGCTTATATAACACCTAGGAGTAGGAGTAAGTAAAGAAGGCACCCGTTTGTGTCTTTGAAATCAAAATTACGTTAGAAGATGGAGAAGAGTGAATTGTTTTTGAATAATTATTTCACCGTTCTTTTGTACTTAGGGTCTATTTAATGTTTTCATTTCACTTCAGGTCCCTTTTTTAAATTTAAAACAGTAAAGAAAACCGTGATTCACTATTACCTTATTATAATATATCAATACATTTTATGAACTGTGTTAAAAATTCAAAAACTAAGTCAATGGCTGCCAAATTTCTCTTTTTCACACTTTTGTGAAAGCCAAAATCTGACCAAGATTACTTGAGTAAAGACAAATAACTTTTTTATTTTAAATAAAGATTTGATGCATTATGGGAAAAATGTGAAAAGATACATGAAAACAATTAATGCCACCAGTATGTTTGACCACATTTTGTAGAAATATGAGATAAATTTCACAAGATACATCCAGGGCTCAGTAATACTAGTCCTGTACAACCAAGAGACTTTTAAGCAGAAGTTCAACATAAAGTAAATATCTAAAAAAATAATCCATCATAATTTGATCTACATTCAAACATGGAGGTGATAGAGATTGTCTGGTGATGTTTTGTTACACTTAACTATAACTTATGAATCCATTATCATTTATTATTTTCCTTAGCACAGGTTAAAGAAAAACTTTACATTTATAATTAAAAACAAAACACACCACTATGTGACATTTTAAGTGGTTAATTAACACAATACTACATTTATGCAATAAACTCGGACTATGTTTATATTCTATTTCATATTGAGATAAAATAGTCTTAATATATATCCTCAAAATTGATCAATTAGGATTTAAAGTTTGTTTCTCAATGTTTTTTTTGGCCTTAGAACCTTTGATTCATGCTTGTAGCATCTGATTTGTAAAATCTGGTAAAATTGTAGTCGGACTGTTTTTTTCCCCCCACATTTGCAGGTAATCACAGGTAAATTGAAAAACCAATAATTAGTCTAATGTGGCTTTTGTGTGAAACTTGCAATTGGACTCTGCAATTTGACGGCACGAGGGTTACCTCTAATTGAGGAGGAAGAGGATGATCACCTTGGAGACAAGATGAAAGGCTTGGATTACAAGCTACTGGAAAGGAGGTATTGACTAATTACAGATCCCCTTCAGGACAGCTTAATCCAACCTCGACGTCCATCCAAATATTTGACAATTTGTAGAGTGCTCATTCTTGAATAGCAATGTAATCAAGTTGTTTAAATGCGATTTAAAACTGGCCCGTTTCATGGATGCGTTGAGACACGCATGACTGGAGAGAGGGGGGATCTTATGTGGAGGCAAAGGATGTAAGATGCAACACCAACCCACTGAATCAGTTCATTTAAATTTCCAAGAGGAACCTCAATAAAACTAGCAACAGAAAGATTTACAGATCTGGAAATGCATCTCTGCCTGCTGCTGCTGGAAAATACAATACCTTAGAAACTTTTACAGAGGGTTTAGGTCTGAGTTTGTCACGCAGTGGAGAAATATGATGCAAAAAAGGACAGAAAGCAGGCAGCTGAGGCTAAAGCCTTTAATATAACTATTGATAAATCATTATTTTCCTTCTCACACTATCGTACACACTCACTTTCACAGCACTGTATCTAACTCACTGAAATCAACACCGACTGGCACATACAGAACAAATACCCATCTGTTACCACCCAACTCTGAATGCCCTGAATACAAATCTAGTAATTATACACAAGGGCTGCACAAGAAATTCAAAAACACACAAACCAGCTGCCTACTCAGGAAAAAAAAAAAATTAAAAACCATCCTATTGTTCCAAATCATTGAACACCTTAAAACTAGGAGTGTGTCCTCTTGTTATTTAAACCTTTCTGACATGACTGTGAAAATGAAGCAGCCCAAATAATCTCAATGACTAAGAGTCTCTCCAAGTATGCTGGCAGAGAGGCAGTGTTGTCTCTAGGCATACTGGACATCTGTGTCCACCCTTGGGTGGCAGTGGGTCCAGCATGGAGGTGTCACTTTGGGTTGAGGGTGTGGCGTCTACCACCAGAGGGGCAGGATTTGGCTGTATACTTGGGGTAGTCAAGGGGGTTGACTGGGGTGAGGTTGTAAGGGTCTTGGGGGGATGAAATAGTGCCTGGGAGCTCGGGGCTTTGGATTGTGCCCTGATGGACTGTGGTGTTTTGGAGGCTGGGTGTGCCTGCAGGGGCCTGTGTGGATGTTACCACCAGGGGAAATTTTAGGGCAATTCTAAGGGCTCCACAATTTATTTATTTATTTTTTTGTTCATAGAAATAAAAAAAATAAAAAAAATTGGGGCCCTGTCAATTACAAAATTAATCATATTGTATTTTCGAAGATTGTTTTTAGCAGTAAAAATTTTATGTTACCACTCCCAGACCAAAAAACACACGAAATGGATTAACGGTAAACAACACTCAACTATGAACACTGTCCAAGGCGCAACAAGCAAGACGTATCCAAGCAGAAGGACCACGAGCGTCCCCCCGTCTGCCACCATGACAGGAGAGGAACACAATCAAAGAGCAATGAGCATGCTCTGCGTTTTTACGTTCTTGTTTTGCTTATTTCTTGAAGTTTCTTTTCCAAGTGACGCTAAAAGTTGGATGAAGTGCTGCTGATTTTACATGTAGCCAAATCTTATGATTTATGTAGAGGAATTCTATTACTGACGATTAGACAGACATCTTCTCCCGCTCAGAGGAAACCACTGTGAATGTCTTGGAGCTCTGTGTGTGAGTGAAAGGGGGAGGTGATGGGTAACAACAGACGCACGTAATTAGTAAGTCACGTCATTGCTTGGTTTGTACAGCGCCTTGTTAAGTCCCTGACCTTCACATTTTAACGGAGAAAAAAATACGACTTGGATGTAAGGAGTAACACGACGGTTTTGTAGAAAATACAGATACTTACTGTAAAATGTAGTGGAGTAAAAGTCGAAAGTATCCATTATTAAATCTACTTTAGTACAGATACACAAAAATTGTACATAACCACCACTGGTCTAGTTAGCATAGCTACCAGTGACGGCAGATAAACAATATTCTTTTAATGATATGTTGTTTCTCCACCATTAGCACATTTAACAGTGAGTGAATGAAGTTGATTGACAGCACTAAGACCCTCCTCCTGGTTTTGGTAGGTTGTTTTGGTCAGAACGTTGCTTTACTTTAGCCAGTAATAGTATCTCAGGGAGGAGGTAGAAGAGATTGATTGTTTTCACAGATTATCTGTCTCATAGCAAACTGTCACGACATGGTTTAACAAATACAGAGAAAACATTTTTTATTAAAGTTATGTACTGCAGCTTGAATAAAATGCAACTACATAGCATTTTTTGAGAAGTCTGGATTGCTTCATGTACATTTTGCATGTTGCCAATGACTGTTGCTCATGGGGAGAGACATTTCACTAATCTAAAACTAATAGAAAAAAATAAGCAACCTACTTGCATACTGTATGTGGACTGTTGCATGTAAAATTCATGAGCAGTTAATATTGTTTTAGTGTCAGTATTGGACCAAAGAAGGCAAGGCAGTTGCAAGCCTTTAAAATTGTGACGCTTTTGATGGGTCAGATAGACTCAAAAAATTGTTACAACAGCTGCGTGGGGGGGCCACAATAAAAAATTTTATCAGGGGGCCCAAGACTCCAGGCAGCGCCCCTGATTACCACAGACACATGAAAACACTAGGAACTAGGATCAGGGGGCTTACTGTGGTCCTTCTTGTCTCCTGTCCAGCACCTGAGCAAATTTGGCATGAACTAAAGGTGCTTAGGGGCCATTCGTCTTAATCTCGCAGGGGCTAGATCACAAAGTGGATGACCTTTGCTGCCCTTAGGTGCTACGAGTTTTAAGTCTTCCACCTCACTTGCATACACCTACAGGCAACCAGCTGACAAACATGCTCTCATACATCTATGAGCCACCACACAAATAGGATACCATTTTCAGATGTCCTTTTTGTACAGCAAACTTGCCATGACACATGTAGGCAACCATCTTCTCTCTATGACATGCCTGAAATGCCAAAGACAGCCTGACACATCAAATTAGCTCCCAAACATACACCGAAGGAACATGACATGTACGGGATTCAGTCCTCCAAGCTGGTATTTCACAATGACCTAAATAAATTTGAGGGGAATTTATATTTGACTTTGCCAGTAATGTACTAATCCACCCCCTCTTCTTGTCCAACCTGGGTCTATAACAGAGGTTGTTGAATTTCAAACACTCTGCAAACACATGAGTGTTCCAAACAGACAGTTGCAGCATTTTGTGTTAGCATTTGTTTTGTGGATTGTAGATTTTTGGTTCAATTTTCTGTAATCGCAGCATATATTTGTTTGTTGCGTTTGTCGCATTTCATTTTTTGTGTTTGCATGTTTTGGAGTTTGCGTCATTGCAGCACGTTTTGTCCTTTGCTGTGCATTTGCACCTGTTTGCTGGAGACTTAGAGAGATGGAAATATAGATAGATTGCATTCTTATGTTTGAACACTTTCCATAGAAGCTTCTTTAGGTTTTAGATTTCTTCTAGTTGCACAAAATTGCCGTCCGACCCTGCAAGTTCCGTGCTCGATTGCACTTTCGTTCTTTTGGTGACGCAATGCACCCAGAGCCGTAAATGTCAAGTCAAAACAGCTAGGGATTTTTTTTTTTTTTTTTAATTGGAGTGGTTGGTACATACACAAAACCAGCAAACAAAACCTGCTAAAGTTGGAGTGTTTTGAATCAAAGGGAGTTTGATTTTTTACTGAAGGTATTCCCTTATATCAAACCCATTAGGCATGTATTCCCATTGCTGAACACTAAAATGAGCCTCATACATCATGCAATACACCAGCAGACCTCCGAGGAAAGCACTTACAATCTGCTTAATGAAAAACAACTTAGCAGCAAATGAGGGGCTACAATAGGAAGTCTTTGGATATCACTGGAGCATGCTGCGAGGGGGCAAGTTGATAGAAAAATCAAAAATGCCAAACTTCACAGAAAGCGGGACAAAATATGCTCTCACGTGAGCCCATGCAAAACTCAATCATACTAAGCAATTGTTTTGATTAAAAGGGGTGTGTGTTTCCTTGAGTTACTGTGGGGGCAGCGGAACTCCTTACCTTGTTATGCATGCTTGATTTGTTTTGATTCGTCTCAGTTTGTAGGCTCCCGTCTGAGCTCAGCCATTAGCCCAGCAGGCGGCTACTTCAGTCATGTTTTGTACATCACTTTGGAAACATATAACTGGAAGAGTTTAAAAAGTTTGCTAATTTGCCTGCTGCACTATATGTGTTTTTAAAACCAGAGCAATGCACAAGTAGACAAACTACAGCTCATCATAAACCAGACGACTGTATAAGATAAAAAATGTGTTTTAATATAGTTCCCTGCAAGCTTATTTCCCATCCCGTCTGCACCAGTTGCTTTTGTTATGTTTATTGTCCACATAAAAGAAAAATCATTAAAAACAATTACCCCCACTCTTTTATTGAATAGTATTGTGCACTGGAAAGACTGAAATAAACACTCTCACAATTTACAAAGCTGAATCGATGGCAAACGTAATTTCAATAAAACCTGTTAGCTTAAAGGTGACATTTTTTTTAACGAGTCCATGCCTAGAGATGAAAACAGACGTGACTGCAGTGAAGTTATAGTCGTGTACTTAAAAGCCATTTGTGATGATTCGAGATTTGTGAAATGATGCATAATCCTCTTAGACATGACAAGATGGGCCCACTGTGGTCATAAAGGGATGGACACTCAGCCAAGCATTCGGAGATTAAACAACGAGGAATTTGTAGAAAAGGGCGTATGGTGAGCAAAGAAAAATTTCTCCCATACTGTTATTGAACTACCACCAGCCTGAGTGGTTGATAAAAGTCAGGATGGATTTATGCTTTTCATGTCTTTTGACTGTACTGTATGAATTTTGCAACTGAAACTTGGAGATATCTGTTCAAGCAACTTTTTCAAATCAGTTCTGAGCAATTGCAATCACTGCCATGTCAGTATAATGTGTAGACCAACCATTAGCTGCTAAAATCACTTTGTATCTTCCTACCACTGTTAGTATAACTCTATTCTCCTGGTCTGCTCCGCACCACAGCTTGAGTAAAGGTTTAAATTTTAAGACTGCACAGTAAAGACTGCCGCTTTAATTCAGTTGAGTTAACACAGAGAAGAATTGAAAATGGTGGCACCATTTCCGCATTCTAACTCATTAAGCTTTAGAGTTCCAGCCAAGCACACTAAGAAATTAGAAAATGTTTGAGCTTATAAATCCTTACTCGTGTGCTGTGCTGAAACTATATGTCTGAAAACTGAGGCACACCGCTATAATCCCAGTAAGAAGGTGAGTTTCCTTCACATCTTGTGTTGTGCAGAGGCAGATGAGATGAAACCCCCCAAGTGTTTGTTGTGACGCTGATTAAACTCCGTCTAATTTGCAGAACCTAACAGCCTGTTGCCACAGCAGTCCCGGTATCTTCACAGAGTAGGAGAAAAGCACAAACGAACTCTGACATTCTAACATTTGTTTCGAGATTCAAACAGCGGCGCAGCAGATGGCAAGACTTTCTGCTCATCTATTTCTTGTGCTCCCAAGCATAACTAAACGGCCATTTGTGCGCACTCACCTACAGGTTAGCAGTGAAACAGACAGTGGTAGTCCCAATAACTGTGCAACTAATATAGAAGGTCATATTACTTTATTCAATTTGAAATCCTCTAACTGATTTTATACTGCTATTAAAACACTAATCCCATTACATTCAAGGTTTACACTAACAGCCCGCAGAAGAGAAACAGATCTTTAAATATTGAAAGAAATTTTTAATCTTTGCTCAGTGGCTATTTCCACTAAAGGATTTTCAGCAGAAAACAGAACTTCTACAAGCTAACTGTACCTAATGAATTTAATAAATTTCAATCACATAAAGATGGTTTATTTAAAAGAATGCGCTTTGCAGATATGAAGGTGTACAGGGGTTTTAGACAAATCCTGTGGTTTGAAAACAATTTAGTGGGAAGCAAGAGAAAATGGAGCTTTCCCCAGTTCATATATGGAGTAGGAGTGGGTGATTGTGTCCCTTTTTCTGTTCATACATTGCAATTTTTTTTTTCATTCTCTACATTTAAGGGATTTAATTTTTGCCTATTTTGACAAGTGGTGATATAAGCTGGTTTTGTGTAACCCCGTCCGCTGTGCAGAAATGGGGCTAAACAGTTGCCATTTTTTAAACCAACTTTGTGACATTTTAATACCTCATTTTGGCGTGAAGCTCCCCAAATAGTAAACAGAGCCAAAGTGAATAGAAAACGGTGTAATAAATGAAAAAACACACAGTTCAACAAAATTACACAATGACATCATTTTTGTATTTATCTCCCTAATACATTAAAGTACTGAAATTCCAAAGCAATGTGATTTGCAATGCTTTAAATACACGGAATTGAAAAGGTTTGTTTACAAGTACAAAAGCAAAGCTGGCAGGGAAGAATTTGCAAAGCCTGGGTACAAAACAATGAAGAGCGAATTAACCCATCACTGGAGCATACTGTGAAGCAGATAAAGTGTCCACTCATTGTGAGTAAAGCAAAAGCAATTTTTATTTCTTTTTTTACAGAGGCAGAGTTTATATTGTTGATTTGAAGGCAACTGATTTAAGTTTTGGAAACTGTATTTATGTTTGAGACCTTATTTTGACGTTAGAAAAGACGAAATTAAGCTGTAGCTTAGTTGTTGAAGCTAAATTGAAGGGCAGTTTTTGATTAAACATAGTCAGAATCGAATAAGACTTTTTACACGTTGAATTTATAACACTGCATTTTTATCTTGTGCAATTATGTACTTGAGGTTTTTTTTTTGCTGCAAATTCACTAGCAAAAGAATAGAAAAAATAAATAAATAAAATGAAAAAAATAGCCTTCCAAAATTCACCTGCCGGTGTGGCGACCTTCAGCTTTTAGCCAATCAAATGATGCTCCTTTGATCACATGTCAGACAGTTAGCTTGTTAGCACAGCTAGCTGTTCAAAGTGTTGATTGCTTTGACTTGAGTTACCCAAATAAATATATTGTCTAAAGTTTAGTGAGTTGCATTTATCTTTACAGCCCTCCTCCGTTCTTGGCTTCATGCTTAGTAGGTATGTTTTAGCAAAACATTTTAATAATATACACAGCAGCTGTTGCTTGCACTCAGAAAATGTTTAGTAATGCTGATTTAATGCAGTGGAATACATCAGTCAGTGTCTCCAGTGAGTCACAGAATGACATATGCACTCCTTGAAAACAGCTGAAGCTCATTAGAATCGTTCAAGGATGAGGTTAAGGAGGGGGAATACGAAGTTTACACACTTTTGACCTTTGTTTGTGTTCCACTTTCATAAGGGGCCTACCAACACAAATGATTCCTGCATCCCACTGGGGAGAAGCACAGGCAAGAGAGCTGGAGGACCGGCTCGTTATCTGCTCCATATGGTCTCCAGGGAAGCGCCATCGTTCTGTTTTGGAGGGGGGAACGCACACACTCACCCGCTGAGAGGAAGCGGTTTCCATTTCTGAACACCCCTCGTGTTTTCCATCCATTTTCTGCAACTGACATTTTCTCAAAAAGTAGCTACAAAAATATTCATACACCATTAGTTTTTGGGGTTTTTTTTTAGTAGTTTGTCATGTTACAAGCGCAAATGTCATTGCATTTTACTGGGATTTTATGTGATTGACCAACATGATTGCAAAGTAGAAGGAACAATGGAGATTTTCGACATGGGCACTTTCCCCACAGCAGCATTAGAAATGGAGGCGCACAAACACCAGATCTTCTAGCTGCGTCTTTGTCTCGGCATTTTGTTTTTATGATTGCGCAGCCGACGGACAGCTTGAGAACTCTGCTTGGTGCTGAGAATCGAGAAACACTTTATACCTCAAAGAATTTAGTCCAAAACATTTTTTGGAATATGACTGATTAATGCTTTCCATCCCTAGCCTGCGACTTTAGATGGGGAATTTTACCTTGCGGCTGCATTATACTTCCCTTTTATGAAATGACATTGAACGGAGCTCCGTGGGACGCTCAGAGCCTGGGATATCGTTTTATAACCTAGCCGTACTTTAAACTTCTCCTCAACTTTATCCCTGACCTGTCTGCCATACTTTAGACCCACTTCATAGATATCAGGCACTACTTTTTAAATCACTTCTTGAATTGTGTTGCCAACTGAGCAAACTCATGTGACTCATTCGCTGCATTAGCATTCGCATTATTTCCTGAACTTGGACTGGGTGAATATTAATTCTAATAGGTTCCCTCTTTTTTCCTCCCTTTGACCAGGTGTGTTTATGTGGTGGATGTATTTAAGTATGTGCAAGCATGCATGGAAGTCTGACAATGTAATTAACTCATGTGGGCCGGCATGAATATTTAAGTAAACTTCGGAGGAGTGCATGCGCGTGTGCGCTCAGTGGCATTAGAATGCCGCTAGTCGCTTGCCATTATGTTGTTAATGTGTCCGTCTGAGTAACAGGCAGCACTGTGCACACGGACATAATGCACTAATGCAGTGCCAGCTAATAGAAAGAGCTACTGCTGAAATCACGCTCTCGACAGCATATTAATACGATGGGATGGGTGGATGGATGATTATAATGCAACCAGTGGGAGTAAACTGGGCTGAAAGAGAGAGAGAGAGAGAAACAGAGAGAAAAAACTGAGGAGAAACCAAGACGAGCAACACGGGGGACGTCGAATTGAAGTAAGAAGTTAAAGAATAAAAAGATCAATATGAATTGTTTATGTTAGAAAAAGAAAGCAAAGACTGGAAATGCGGAGAGATAGAGACAGATAGAGAGAGAGAGACTAAAGACTGTCAAAATGCTAAAATCTTAAACCCAAACTTCACCATTTGACTGTGATCATAGAACAGATGAAAGAACAGAAGTTTGGGGACCAAAATAAAACTAGCTGTGCCGAGAGTGACGCCGCTTTATTTATCAAGCAAACACTTTATTTATCAAGCAAAGTCAGAAGAAAACATAATATACTTGAATTCCACAAATCAAACCAAAGAGTTTCATTATGCACATCTCATGCTTAGGAGCTACGCAAGTGAGGAAAAGTTACTACAAAAAAGATTTGTTTTTAATAACATAAGCAAGTAAAGCTACTTAAAGTAATACAAAAGCATATAAATGTTTAAATGCGTCTTTTTGAGGTCTTTTTGTTTCCCTGTGTCTTAACGTTCACTTTTTTTGTTACTTACAGTAATGAAAACCCAAAATTCAGTTTCTCTGAACTCTTCAATACCAAACAAGATGAGTAAAAAGGATTTTTAAATATAGAAATGAAAAGTTCTATACTTTCACTGGGAAGACTTTTTGAGGTAATTTTTTATTTTTTTTTCCCATCAAACAGACACTTTACAAGGAGGGCAGCAGGTCATTGCTGGCTGCAGCTTTATAATAGAAAATTAAATGGAGGGAATATGTGTGGCAGAAAAACAGGGACAACTGGGGATATTTGGACGTACAGCGAGGGTTTGAAGCAAAATGGCCTTTTTTGCCACGGTACATATTTTCACATCCACTTCTGAAGCATTTAGGAAATATTTCAAGCAGTCCAACTCCACAGTTGTTGTTTCTACCTCTACAACTACATTCCACGTCAGTGTCTTCCTCCGTTTACTTGTTTTTGTTTCCCATTGACCCAAAATCGTTAGAGGAAAACAAAAAAACAACAACAACTACCTTTTAATTTTTTTTTACATGTTTGCATTGGATTTGGTGTCATTTTCTTTCCATTTATAGATTTTTGTTCCTCCACTCAGTTTTTTCGGCTTTCCACACTTCCTTCTCATTTGTCTCATCAGCCTCTAAATGTCATGTGGTTGCATAAGGTCAGCTCGTTTGTGCTGCAACCAACAAGTGTTCAATTAATCATCACTGGCATTTTCGTTTGCTTTACATGAATCCCAGTTTTGCCAATAATGGATACGGTATCGTGCGGCTATGATCGAGCCGATACCCAGTTGGACCATGCTCAGAAAACCTCAGCAAAGACAGCAGCGGTACGGGCCGGCTCGGCGTCAAATTAAAAGCGCTTTCAAAAATATGCATTTCTACAAATGTCTCCCGTCTGGCTTTGAGCAACCACCATGTCTGTGTCATCTCGCCGAGCTCCTTTTCATCTCCTTCGCTCCCCGCCGTCTTTCCCAAACTCCACTCCTGCTTTCAGTTATTTACACCTCTGGCCAAACACCACTGATTTACTGTTCTGTCTCTCCTGAAATCTCAAAAAACCCGGGCACGCTCTCAGCCTTTGATCACTTGACTTTAAAAGTTGGACAAACTAAACTGTGTCCTGCAGCAAAAAAGAAAAGCAACTGAACGGTGCAAACATTGGAAAATACTGACAGACTATTTAGAAGTTAAGCTATTAATTCTAAAACTCACAGCAGTGTGGGAAAAAAAGTGTCTTGCCTCCTTACATATTTATTACATTTAGCTTATTGGTCATGCTTGGATGTTTTTACATCACCCAACACATTTTTATATCAAAACAATGATAACCAGAGTGATTCCACATTTCTGCTGATATCCTTTCCATACAGGAGAAGAAAACCATTTTGTTTAAGAACAAAATCTGAATGTTCTTAAAGGGCCGGTTGTGCCAAAATGTGTTGAGAAAAACCTACTAAGCATCTTTTCACATTAATCAGTCCAACCAGAATTTTGTGATTGTCTTTTGTATTATTATTTTTATTATTTTTTTAGATTAAAATCATAGATTTTATGGCGGCAATTTAGAAATATTTGTAAGGAATTTTTATGATATTTGTGCTTGTATGATGTTAAACGTGGCTTTTTATTAATCGCCGTATTGATCACGGGCTATAACTTGACATTGACATCGAGGAAGGCTGAGGAAGCAGTCACTTAAACTCAAAGTAAAAATCAGAGAAAGCAAATTTTGGAATCTGCAGATTTTGTGTGAATTTTGAGTTTTACAGATTTGTTGAAAAACTGGAGGGACTTATTGATGTCTAGAGAGCCACATTTGGCCCCTGGGCCTCGAGTTTGACACATCTACAATATATGTCACGCAGGCATGCTTTTGCATTCCTTCTTAGTCATGAAAAGCCCCAATAAGTCAAGTTCAGGATTTTGCATGATACTCAAACACTATACAACTCCTGATCTATTTCCATAACAGACATTTTCTCTGCGTTATTCTCACCAATTCTCACCCATTCCCCATGCTGCTTCACACATTCTGGTCCCACAGAGGAAGTCGTGCTTCATGCCTGCTGCCTTCATAATTTTCCCAACTTTCCAAGGAAGTTAGTCGGGCTAGTGTTTTGTTAAAAGGGCTTTTTTAACATAATGTGGTGGTACCTCTCCTCCTCAGTCAACCACACTTCTGCTTTCACACTTATCTCACCAGACTTAATGAGCAGTATGCCTTGAAGTGACATATAATCCGATCTGCTTCTCTGCGTGGAGAAGCAGATTGTGACAACCTACATGCATTTAGCATATTGCTTTTAAATGCATGTAAAAATGATAACCGGCTTCTATTCCACTTATGTGGTAGGGTTTAGAGTAAAGAGTTTAACTGTCGATGTTAGAAGATTCAGATATCTAACAAGTCCTATTAAAAAAAAAAGAAAAAGAAAATATTTGTATTGTGAGAAAACACTGAGGAATTATTATCCACCTGTTTAATTCATCACTTGAGAATTAAGGATACAACAAATGAGTCTAATCCTTTCGGACAATGAAGAACTGTTCTTTCCATTTAAACAAAGAACTAATCAGCAGATTATACGCTCCTAACTAGAAAAGAGAGTAATACTGTAAACTAATGAGTGAATGGCCCAAATACAAACATGTTGACAAGTTCTCTTTGGCTTTGTAGATGAAAACGATGAAACAATGTCCAAACCTCAAGTTGTTAATGCAGAGAAAAGCTAAGCGGATGAAGACTAATAGTTGTGCTTCTTGAGGCAATACATATTCAATTTTAAAAACAACTGCGTGTGAATAATGTTTTTGACATTGATTGATTACAACTGTAAAAGCTTCAAAGCAATTTCAAACAGAGTTTATTAATAACTTTCACATGTTTGCTTAACAAGATATGAAGCCTTGGTTTCCTGACAAACCATTTCAGCTACCGAATACCTCATTTCTGCATGTCTTACATATAGTTCAATATCGGAAGTTTATTCGTTAATGAAGGTAATTGAGCTTTGTTGCGAGACTAGGCACCCCAAGAAATTCAAGCTGGGACCGAGACGCCACCATTTTTAGCATCTTCATGAGATTTCTGACAGGATCGGCACGGGGTTCTGCATTCCACCATCAGCTGTGGTATCTCGGAGCTGCTAACTTATTGATATTCTACTGCAAGTGTCAATGTATGAAAGAACAAGTCCGCTCACCACCTAAGGTTCTGCAACACTGCTTGTATATAGTACGCCTTCCACAAAACACTTCAAGGTAGGGCTTAGTCTCTTTTTCACCATCTATGCTTTCTGAAAAAGAAAAGAAAAAAAAAAACATCCAAGGTGGAAAGAGACCTCAATGTTTATATTCCACTGTTGGATGGCTTGCCTCGAAGTGTGCAATGATGGAACAAATCTCTAGACTTTAGTAGCTCTCTCAGTACTTGAACACTGAAAAAACTGATGAGATTTCATACATTGAGGATGTGTTTCACTGTAGAAATGCAAGATGACAGTGATTGTATGCATCATGCTTTATATCGACCTCGCAGAGTCTCGCTATGCTGCTGACTTGGTGAGTTTGACTGACGCTTTAAAGGTCTAACAGGGCTTAAAGACGGGCAGATATTTGACAGTCGTAATGAGAGAGGTCAGCAGAGTTATTAGTTATTAATGAATGGCCACAGGCTGCTTGTCTTTGTGACCAAATGAACACACTTATCAAAGAGGCAGAAGACAGAATTCTGGAGAACGTTACATTCGTCACCAAACTAATTGTTCCATTTCGTAAAAGTCCACATCTAAAATCATTCAACCTTCAGTGAAAATTAGCTGCATTACCAAAATGCACAAACAAGCATGTCATAAAAAAACAACCTAAGAGTTAAATGCTTCTAATATTCTCCAAGTTAAACACAAAATACCACTTCTACTATCTACTGCAGTTTCATAGTTCAAGTCCTTCAGATGAGCATCTTTAGTTCTTGACATCACAGCCGGTTTGCGGCTTTGACCGGCTGCAAACATTGATCCACAGCTTCCAGTAGAATCCAGCAGGAGTCACCCCTCATGGGGAATTGCCTCTGGTTCATTCATGTTTATTTTTTAATCATTCTATAAATAGAGTTTAAGTCAAATGACTATAATAGCCACGCAAATGTCTTTTAAAACTTCTCCTCAAACAAAGCTTTGGTGGGCTTTTGAGGAAATTATATCAAAGCTTCAGGTTCCTGACAGACAGCATGACATATTCTCATATTCATATTTTTGCCCACACTTGATTCAATTATTCTAGCTCTTCACACACTGCAGGCTTTCAAACCATCCTGTGGTTTTCTTTTCCATGTCCGCTTCATTTCCTCTTCCAGACATAAACCTGACAGAAAAGATCGTCTTTTGACTAATCACTTACGACAGCAGAATCCTAAAACCTCTGACTTATGTATTTTGCTGCAAGCAAAGTGGAGCTGATTTTTCTTGTGCTTTGGGGCGAGTAGTGGTGTTCATCTGGCAATCAGACATGGAGCCTTCACATTTAGTTTGTGCCTCACTGCTGCCACCAACTCTTGTTGCACGTCTGTAATATCTGCCTCTTCAGGAATCTGATGGCAGCCATTGATAGCTTTATCTGTCGACCATGTTCAAGCACAGTTGCTTAGCCACTGTTGTAACTTTGCTCCAACACCACCCATAGAAACATTTACTGCCATCTTCTTGTATTCTTTTCCGTAGTTTTACTTTGATTTCTGTTCAGGGAATTGTACGATTTCAAGGCTGTAGTCAAACCTAAACTGATATTGGATGGCTGAACAATTTCTAATTTTACTTGTACACCTACTTTAGATTAAAAGTGAAATAATGAATTGTATTCAATATGTACTACACATCTAGAATCTATAACGCCCCAATACTTAGAGCAGGGGTGTCAAACTCCAGTCCTCAAGGGCCGCTGTCCTGCAGTTTTTAGATGTGCCACAGGTACAAAACACTGGAATGAAATGGCTTAATTACCTCCTCCTCGTGTAGATAAGTTCTCCAGAGCTTTGCTAATGACCTAATTATTCTATTCAGGTGTGGTGCAGCAGAGGCACATCTAAAAGTTGCAGGACACCGGCCCTCGAGGACTGGATCTTGACACCCCA